>CAKNWT010331491.1:30490-45334 GCA_932066315.1 Andricus coriarius
AATCTGTCACCAGAACTAGCTTCGCATCCTTTGCCTCATTATTATAGGCATTTTCATAATCTGAACCAATGTTAGATATAGGAAAAGTAATCCGCCAGTGGAATATTTCTTTTGACGGATCCTCCTCTACCAGTTCAGAGGAATTTTCAACGAAAATTTCTGAAAACAGGGTTTTCTCACCGGTGACAGATGCTGAGGCAAAAAGTGCGCTGCCACTGTTATTAACGGGTTTAGCTAGACTGTGGTACCGCAATTTAGTTGCGGAAGGGCGGGTTTGGAATAGTTGGTCAGAATTTCAGGCTGATTTCAGAGATTGATTTACTGGCGATAATATAGACCATAAAATAAGGGAACAAATTAAGACCCGAACGCAAGGCCCTAAAGAGAAAATCGAGGATTACCTCACGTGTCTTGTAGGCCTTAACAATAAATTAGACTACCCCGGTACTAGGCAAGAGCAACTAGATAATGCTAATCGCGGTTTACGACACGATTATAAAAAACACATTAAACGTCGGGACGTTAAAAGTTTTGAGGAACTATCCCATTTGGGCAAGGATTGGGAAGCAGAGTGGGCAACGTTCGAGGAATATAGACCACCTCCGGAATTTGCGTATAAACCCGGGAAGGGTAAGGGTATTAAATCTAATTCAGCGGCCACAGATTGTATTTATAGAAAACCTGCCCACTGCGCCGCAACAGAACCCTCTCCACCCGAACCTTTAGCAGCTACGAATCCAATAACCGATAATCTAGTTCCTAAAAATAATGGTAAAAAGGGTAAGGCCAAAAATAAAAATAAAGGTAAAAACTCGAATAAAGCCGAACCAGTAGACGCTCTTGCTACTTCCTCTACAGATTCTTCCTCTAAACCCATAAAGCAAATATGCCGTAACCGCCTAGCACATGGGATAGCGTGCCCTCATAACCATTATCACTTCACTTGTGATAAAGATAAGGCTTTATACTGCTTTACATGTGGTCGCCCAGGAGTGCGAAAACTTGATTGCCCTACTCCTGAATGTAAGGTTAAACGCAAGTCCGGAAACGCAAAAGGGGCTCAGGATTAGAGGTCATTGCTGAGGCTACCCCACCACATATCGGCCTTTCGGTTGCGTCGCCAACTTTAGTTTCTTTGCGCGTTACCCCTTCTTCTTCCTCATCGGTTTCTGGGGCTTGTTGAGAATTCCGACTCGAATTCAGAGGGCGAATGTGATGCTCTCGATTATGAGGAAATCAACGAGCGTTATTTTGTGAAAATAATGGTTGGAGACACAGAATTAAAAGCTCTCGTTGATTCGGGATCCGGTAAATCGATCTTGGGCAATCAAGGAATTGAGGCAGTCAACAAAATAGGCGCGGAAATTGTACCCTCTAATATAAAAGCAATCATGTTTCCTAATGGAACAACGGAGACCGTGTTAGGGCGTGTAGTCGTCCCGGTTAAACTCGATACAATAGTTAAGCAAGTTGTTTTTAGAGCAGTCATCAATTGCAAATACCAATGTGTGTTAGGCATGGACGCTATACAAATTTTTAAATTGATAGTGGACGGTAGCACTGATACGCTACAAATGGTTTACGACCACGCCACACCACATACAGCTACAATTGATCAGCTCTCAACACCCTCTTATTATGAGGATTGCGCGGCTATCAAAGAGCTAACCGAAGAACAGACGGAAATAGTTTAAAATTTCATTAAGGAAAAAGACCCTAACCCTTTAACATTAGGCAAAACTAATCTAGCCGAACATAAAATCGACTTGGGTGATCATACACCCATAAAACAAAAAGGGTACCACCGGTCCCCGCGGTATTGTCCGAGCTCCATACAATCCTTGACAATTTTTTAGAAGAATGATTAGTGAAGCCTTCGAATAGTCCTTGGGCCTCACCACCAGTGATGGTTAGGAAGCCTAATGAATCCTATAGACTCTGCGTTGATTATAGGGCCGTTAATAAGTGTTCCAAAAAGGACGCTTATCCATTACCACCGGTGTCAAATATTTTAAATCGGCTAACGGAAGCAAATTATATCTCAACTCTAGATCTTAAAATGGCTTTCCATCAGATACCTTTGGAGGAAGGGAGTAAAGAGATTACCGCTTTCCCTGTGCCAGGCCGTAGTCATTTTCATTACACTCGAATGCCCTTTGGCTTAACTAACTCACCTACGACCTTTCAACGACTGATAGATCGTATAATAGGATCTGAATTAGAGCCACATGCCTTTGCTTACCTAGACGATATAATAATAGTCAGTAAGACATTCGAAGACCACATAAAATGGCTCACACTCGTTTTGGAAAGAGTATCGGCGGCGGGCCTTTCCATAAATCCGGAGAAATGTCTGTTCTTTCGGAATGAAATCCGTTACCTAGGATATCTAGTGAACATCGAGGGAGTCAAGATTGATCCTGAGAAATTGGCACCTGTCGTTGACTACCCATCACCGAAGAATATTAGACAACTCCGTAGGTTTTTAGGCTCCGCGTCTTGGTATCGTAGATTTATACCAAACTTAGCTACGATTTCCGAACCGCTTACCTGCTTGCTTCGCGAAAATTGCCCTTGGCGTTGGCATGACGAACAAGAAGCGGCCTTTCAGGCAATTAAAAATGCGCTCGTTTCAGCACCAGTGGTATCTTGTCCAAACTTCTCTTATCCGTTTGTCTTACAGACTGATGCTAGCTCTACCGGCCTCGGGGCTGTCATTACTCAGACCTATGATGGCGCGGAGCGAGTAATTGCATACGCTAGCCGAACGCTCTCCGATGCGGAACGTAACTACTCTGTCACGGAGAAAGAGAGCTTGGCGGTTGTTTGGGCCATCCGCAAGTTTAGGGAATACTTGGAAGGGTTTCATTTTATCATGATAACCGACCATAGCAGTCTTAAATGGCTGCAATCTCTTAAAGATCCTTCTGGTAGACTTGCCCGTTGGTCATTGAGTCTGTTGGAATATGATTTCGAGGTGCAATACCGCAAAGGTGCTCAAAACCTAGTATCCGATTTCCTTACCAGATTGACTCAAGATCAGGATGAAGTGGAACAATCTGCAGCCATTTTTGTCACTGAGGACACTTGGTATATTAAGCGAGTGGCGGATGTAGAGCGAGTACCACATGCCTTCCCAGCCTGGAAAATCGAGAAAGGACTCTTGTATCATCACCGAGCTCAAGATCTAATTGATCCTATATTCTCTGATCTCAGTGCTTGGAAGCTAGTGGTTGATTCTGGTAAACTATTTATTTAACGTTCGTAACAAATAGCTGGTGGCAGCAGTGGGGTTTGTCCCCACTGTTGTTTCTTTTTCGCAGCCTGTTGTTTTTATTTACGAAAATTTGAGAATTTATCACATACAATTTATTTGGCTGTTTCTCATGCCTTTTTGAATGGCAGAGTTACATCCTTTCATCTTCATTTTTTTATTCCTTAATTGGCCAAGAGAATTTTAAATCTTCGCTTAATAGTGCGGAAAGTACACCTTCTTTAAAGCCACAAGTTTAGCCATTAACATTTCTACTCGCAACGTATTGAAAGTGCGCGAACTGTGATTGAAGTGTTTTTGTTTTTTGTGATTCGACAAAAATAAGGGAGTACAGGAGGACTGTATCCACAGGTTGGTCGATACGCAAAAAAAACTTTTTATCGATTTTATATTTGAAAAAGAAAAATTTGTACATATTTAAAATTCCTATTTCTGTCGCGCCCATTCCGCCATCTTGATGTGACGTAGCACGCCGCCAAATGCTTGTAAGTAAGCCGGGCGATTCACGTTTTTTCATGAAAATGGAAAGAAAACAGCATTACCATTGGTATTTTGTGCTTAACTGTAAGAACACCTATGTCAAAAATCCAGGAAAATTATTTATATCTATACTCAAAGGTGAGGAACGAACAAAATTGTTCGGCGTGACATGTGCTCTACCGCATCTTTAACGTCAACAGTATAGTGTATCGAAGATCATTTCAACGATATTTAAATACTTTTATATTGAATGGAAAAATATAAAATATTTTTTTTATAGCATAAAACTCGTAATTGACTTATATTCAACGGTGTTATATATATATGGGGTGCCGGGATGTATGTGAGCTATAACCTCGCAAAATCAAATCGTTTATTTACGCAACAAGGATTATAAAATATAGTATTGATCAAAGTAATTATAAACCTTATAATTATAAATTTTATAACAATTTTATAAAAGTATTTATAAAAGCATCTATAAAAAAAGTGAGGTTAGGTCTTCTGGATGCAATATCGCGCATATTGCATATACGTTACGATTCGCCTCAAGCAATTATCATTCCAAATTAATAAATTAAATAAATAAATATTTCATATGATTAACGTCATTCATCCCATTTAATTATTTTTCCGCTTTTACTCCTCAGGTCTCAGCAAAGTTGAAATTGGAGCACTTCGAAAAAAAATCATTTATCATAAGTGTAATCACTTTTGGAAAATTATCCCAACTGGCTTTAACGTATCCAGGCATACTGATACTTCATGAAAATAAACCCTTTTAGCCAAAAAACTTTGACAATTAATTATTTCGATTGTTTTTATTTAACTGACCATGTATTTGCTTCGGTTTTGACGGCGGGTGATGTCACACCACGTGTTTCGTGCCGTGAGGGCGCCACATGTTTTCTTTTATAAATCGACATTTACGGTGGATATTTTATCACTTTTTAATAAATTATTATAAATTATTAAATAAACGAAATTAAGTTTTAATTTCACATTTTAATTCTTTGGGAGTCAAAGTTTATAAAAAACTCAACTATAAGGCAAACAACATTTTTGTGGGTGACGCTATTGTAAGTTTCAACGAGAAGACCATAGGTGACTGTTACCCCCTCCGCAGCATAAACGATATTCTGGAGAGATGGGGGAGTGCGCAGTACTTCTTCATCTTCGACTTAGCTCTGAGTTACCATCAAGTTGGGACCACTGCAAAGGATCAAGCAAAAACGGTCAATGGGGATTAAGAATGCCGCAGACAAATTTCAGCGACTTATGGACAGGGTGCTTATGGGAATGCAGAGAACCGAACTATCCGTTTATATGGACGACATTGTGGAGTTCTTCCCAAATCTAGAGGAACATTACAAAACCATCCAACGACTGTTTGCAAGGTTGCGTGAAGCTAATTTGGCACTTCAACCCGAAAAATGTGATTTATTAACAACCGAGGTAGGATATCTTGGGCATATCATAGGGCGCCAGGTTGTCCGCGCCAACCCGAAAAAGCTCACCGGTATCCGAAATTTTTACTAGAGTCTGTAGCGCGCCCAGCTACCCGTTTTTCCTCTATCCGCCAAGCGTATTGCGCATGTGCCAGTCCTCTTCTTTCTTCTCTTCTTTAAGAACAGCCAATGGCTGAACTACGTTGACACCATACTTGCTTCAGCAGCCTTGTATATACGGTCACGAACTAGTGTTGGGATTTGATATTACCCAGTGGTATAATCTGAAACGAGCGGAAAGGTTCTCTCCCATCGGGGAGAGATGTGCCAGTCCTCTATACGCCAAGCGTATTGAGCATGTGCTAGTTCTACTCTCGTTCGTTTGAAAGAATGTTGACGTATCAAGCACGATTTAACAACGTAAAGATTTAGTTACTAAACGATAGTGAATTGTGACAACATTAGTGATTCTTCCCGATTACCAGTGAATTGCCTACAGTAATTTGTTCCGTGTGTAACAATACTTTCGCAAGGAGTGATAATTTGAAATTACATATTAAAAAGAAACATCCGAAGGACTTGGAACATTTGTATATGAAAAAACTAACGAAAATTACGTGTATGTTTTGTGATAAGTGTTTTGGAAAAAATACACCCTAAAGGACCACGTTGAACGATACCACGCCCAGAATTTTGATCGAATTTACCCGAAATTAGCTTCCAATTTCACATGTGATCAATGTAACCAGAATTTTAACTGCAAGCGTCATTTGAGCCCCCTAGTGCATCTGATTTAATTAACATGGGGAAATTATGGATTTTCGAAAAATTGAACTCATACTTCAGGGATTGATCGAAACATGCCAAGTTTTTTAGAGATTGTAGAGGAGTACCTATGAAATAAAACCATACTAACAACTTTCATTTTTAACAACCCATACCCCCAACATCGCCCCAAATATGACCCAAAATTCAAAAAACTACATTTTTGCGTATTATTGTTACTTTTTAGCAATTTCCGTCGTCTTTTTCATACAAATAATTACTAATGGACAATTTAAATATTTACCATGACTCTTTAAACAATTTTTAATTATTTAAACCGATGTAATTTATTTAAACAATTATTTATTCCCAAAAAATGTAAAAAATAATCGTATTTTCTAATTGAGATGCAGTATTTTGTCATTGTTTGGAGGAGTAAATTAAAAAAAAAATATTGTGTAATTATTTAAACAATTACTTATTGTTTATTCTCAACATTTTTAAAAATTGACCCAGAGATGTCCAGTTTTTTCACAAATTTGTATCCTATGCTACTTTTGGTTGAATAATTATATAATTTTGATACATACCTTTTAATGTTTAATAAATTTCTATTTGTTTAAACAATTTTGATTTGCTTAAGCAGTTTTTTTTTCGAAAATTTAAAAAAAATGAAATGAAATAAAATACATATAATTATTTTTCTGACTGTATAGTGTATAGAAAGAATATGTGAACCATTTTTTAATTGCTTAAACAAATATTATTTGTTTAAACAATTACTTTTCCAAAAATACTTTTAAAATCGTATTTTTTGAATTTAACATAATATTGAATAATTTCGAGGAGTAATAAATTCTGCTAAGAACTTTATGTTATTGTTTATATAATTAATTATTGTTTTTTTTCTTCAAATTTCCTTCAAATTAAGTATGGATGGTTTACATCTTTTTCGGCGCATTCTTTAATAAATCTTAAAAGTCATAATAAAATTTAAATTGTAAAAGTGTCTTTTTTATTGCTTTCTTCATACTTTTGAACGAATGAATATTGTTTAAACAATGACACGGCATTTTAAATAGAATTTACTGCTCCTCGAAATCATTCAATATTATGTTTAATTCAAAATATACGATTTAAACAATATTTTTGGAAAAATAATTGTTTAAACAAATTATATTTGCTTAAACAATTAAAAATGGTTAATATATTCTTTCTATACACTGTTCAGTCAATAAAATAATTATATGTATTTTATTTCATTTATTTTTTTTGAAGTTTTCGAAAAAAAAAACTGCTTAAGCAAATCAAAATTGTTTAAGAATAAAGAAATTTATTGAACATTAAAAGATATGTATCAACATTATAGAATTATTCAATAAAAAGTAGCATAGAATACCAATTTGAGAAAAAACTGTCAAGTCAGATTTAGTTGAATAAAGTTTAAAATGTGTGTCCGTTCGTAATACAGTTGTATCATTTTTAAATTCCAATATTTCCAAAAAGTCCCGTACATTTCACACTCATAGTAAAATAAACAGTTCAGATACTGTCAATAATTTATGAATTTAAGTAAATCGTTACGTTCTTAAATCGCTGTTAATTATTTTATTTAAAATAAATTCGGCTCTCAAAATATAACATATAAATACGCAGCGATAGGTACACATCTTTTTTATTTTATTTTAAGATATGTTATTTCATTATGTATTTAAAAAAAGAGTTAAGTAATGTGCGAATAACGCTTGATACGTCAATATTCTTTCAACCGAACCGCCAAGAATTCTCTGAGAGACCTAAGAGTAGAACTGGCACATGCGCAATACGCTTGGCGGATAGAGGAAAAACGTGTATTGAGGCGCGCTACAGACTCTAGTGAAATTTTCCAGTGCCCCGCACACAGCGCGCGGTCCGAGAATTTCTCGGAATCGCGGGTTATTACCACCGTTTTATCGCGGATTTCGCCAAGATAGCTAGGCTCCTATTCTACCTCGTCCGGAAGGACAAATCATTCCAGTGGGGTAAAACTCAACGAAAGAGTTTTCGGGCGTTAAAAAAGAAGTTGTGTCGAGATCTCATTTTACAATACCCGGAATTCGAGAAAACTTTTAAACTAACAACAGACGTTTCGCAGTCAGCAGTCGGGGCTGTGTTAACCTAAGAAAGTCAAGCGTATTTTTCAAGGAGTTTTAAGCGCCCCAGAGCTCAATTACGACGAAACGAAAAAAAGAGGGCCTGGCAGTGATCTAGTGGGGTTGAAATTATCGATGCCTTTCATACATGTCTTCGACCAACTGGTTGAGAAGCAGTCATCGCCCGAAGCTGGGACCTCCGATCAAGACACGCGCGAAACTATTTTAAAGACAAGTCGAGAATCCCTAGTTTACCTTCGAGATAATTACGTCAATTTCTTTTCAGCTGATTGCGAACCCGTAACGTCAGTTTAAAAACTACTTCTCGCCATTGGTGCTATAGACCTTGAAGAATTACGGGAAAAAAAACCCCGGGTAGGGCAAGTAATGGTAATGCTACGTGGTAAATTTAAGATATATACGGCCATTTTGAGACATAGACATTGTGACGATCTCAATACTGCCCAATTAGAGGGCGTGTTGCGGAACTTAGTATCAGTCCTAGAAGCAGATAGGGTTCCAAATTTTCGCATTGCGCGTTTTGGGGATCTATGCGACAGTCTACCACGGAACGTTTTAACGGATACCCTGGTAAAAGTACTGAAATATAAGGCAGTAAAGATCACAGTGTGCTTCGAAAAAAACTAAGTTCTTCCGGAAAGGATCAGACCTCAAACAATTGCAGAGTTCCACGAAAGCTTAGTAGGGGGGCATAAAGGGATTACAAAAACTTGCTGCAGGATAAGTGAGCGCTATACTTGGCCCAATTTACGCAACGAAATTGCTGAGCATATCCGGAAGTGTCGGAGCTGTGCCCAACGCAAAATAATGCGCGCGCCCGCACACGAGAGCCTATGCTCATCGCGGACACGCACCTCGGTACATTCGATAAGGTCTCCCTGGACACAGTCGGCAAGTTGCCCGTCACGCCAGACGGAAACTGCCACGTGCTGATGATACAGGACTATTTGAGGAAGTACTGTAACTATGTGGCAATACCACAAGTGCTACAACCATCGCACACGCATTAGCAACGCATCTGTTTGCAGTGTACAGCGCGGAGAAATGCACTCTGAACGACCGGGGAAAGTCAATTACCAGCACCTTGATGCGCAAGTTAGCAAAGATTTTTAACATAACTCGCGTCACAACCTCAGGGTCTGGACCACAGAGTGGGGCGTTAGAGAGGAGTCATACTGTCCTTGCAGAATATATAAAACATTACGGGAGCGCATACGACGATTGGGATAGGCTGCTCCCATATGCAATGTTCGCATACAATATATCCGTGCATAAAACAACCGATTTCACGCCCTAGGAGCTAGTTTTTGGCCGTTTAGCAAGAAACCCGACTTTTGCCCCACGGAAGTGAAATTAGAGATTTAAGGGTCTTACATGCGGGAGCTTGTAACGCGATTGATAGAGTTGCGTCAAATCGCCGCGGAAAATTTCATAGCCGCAAAACATCGCTCGAAATTGCAGTAGGACCGTAAGGCAAAGTCAATAAAGGTGGCCAAAGATGAACATGTAGACTTACAAGAAGAAATCCGGGCAGGAAAGTTCGCTCCCTACTTCGATGGACCCTACAAGGTCCTAGACAAAACGAAAATAGAAAAATCTGGTATTGGAGGACCGAGACTAGGTGAGGTTAGCGATACACGCGGGTAAAACTAAACCTGCGTATTTATGACAGGAGGAGACCTTGCACGCCTCGTAGAACGGATTCTTGGTTGACGGCGAAGGCTACGTGTTTGTCTTCACCGACGGAACTTGTCTCGGGAACAACAAGGAATCCTGTAAGGCAGGGTTGGCGGTATGGTTTAACCAATGTCACCCGGAAAATATCTCGAAGATTGTCGAGGGAAGGCGGGCAAATAACGCAGCAGAACTCGAAGCCGCAGCGGGGGCCATAAGCCAGGCGAAGAAATACAATATCAAAAAGCTAAGGATACACACGGATTCACAGTTTCTGATTAATTCGTGCACGCACTGGCTGCCTAGGTGATAAACTAACGGCTGGATAACGGTAAGGAACCAGCGAGTTATAAACCGGCTCAAGTTCGAGAGGTTAACAGATCTCTTACAGTCGTTGGACGTGCAATTTCGATATACGCCAGAACACAAGGGCTATTTAGGTAATGAGGAAGCGGATAGACTCGCACATGAGGGTGGGATCCTGATGTTGCAGCAGGATCGTTCGCACAACGGGAGGGGACAATGTCACCCTCTACCCTTAGAACAATTCTAAAGGCTTTTTCTACAGGTTACCTGCCGATGGCGGGGCAGGCCGTAGTATTGGCTTTAAGCAGGTTGTGGCTCTGTACGAGTTCTACCCATCTCCAAGAGTATGCGGAAGACTACGTGACAAGCGAGTTCGTTAAAAGCATGGAGCTTTTCTACGAACTGATGATTTCCCTACGACCAGTGACCGGAGTTTGGAGAACAACCATCTGCCTGAAGATAGAGGGACTGCAGAACTTCCTTTAGAACTATCAACGACGCCTTGAGTGAATCGACGCCCACTGTAGCCTCACTCTGGGCGCTAGCTACGAAAAGTCATTCCCGTACTCCAGATTAAGGCGAAAAATGGCCACTACCAAAATTCTACGTGACGAGTTGGTTGGCGCTATTCAAGAGCACAAGGAACACAGCCGTCTTCATACGTCCTGACGTATGAAGGCGGCGAACGCGACGAAAGGGTGATGACGGAACTCAATGAAGCCCAGAACAATATATCAAACTTAGTGGGGCAACAAACGCACGTCATCTAGTCAGAGCTGTAAAAATGGCACAACCTAGCAGAAGCACAGGAGGAGGAAATGGCAAGCAAAAAGCTCAAGCTAACAAATTCAGCGGCAGGATTAGACAGGTTGAGCGACGGAATTACCCAGTTAAACTACACCACTACCTTAGAGAACCTAGCCTCCGATTTGGATGGAAGCCTGAACAGCTATCAACAGGCATTGCGGCAACTGATAAACGTAATATACGCCGCTAGGGAAGGACGTATGCACCCCGCCCTGGTAACCAACAAGCAACTGACGGCCATAGCTAGAGAAGCGCAAGATCAGCTCGCAGACACAGAATTTTCAATCGCACTTCCCCGAGTGAACTTGCCGGACTTAATCAAAATCTCCGCAGCCTCTATTCAAATGACAGCCATGAAATTGTGGGTGGCACTGGATATCCCGCTGCTAGAGCGATCAAAATACCAGCTGTACAAGCTACATTAACTGCCCATTCTACAAGGTTTATTGAGCAACACCACGGGGCGAGCCTACGTATCACCTCGCTCACGTTAACTGGCAACGAACGAGGAGCGGCGGAACTACATGCACCTAGAGGAAAACGATATTCGAACATGTCACCAGATATACGACCGTCACATATATCACTCAACACAGGCCATCTATGACGTTGTTTTGTTGTCGGGAAAGTATGTTTAGGATATGAAAACGATTAAACTGAACAATACTAAAATTACCACTGCATAATAAGCACCTTACTAGGATGGGCAATTATTACTACAGCCGTCAAGGGTCGAAGGTCATAAAAAGGGAGAATAGGTTGTTACAACCGGAATTCCTTTGTCTTTATTTTTCATATGCTTGCATGAGAGTGAAGTAAGAACGAAAAAGAGAAACATTAGGCAGCGTAAATAAACAGTGCAAATTGAGCATTCTCTCTCGTATGGCGGTGAGGCGCCAGGGGTAGAAGGCGGGCCCGGTAGACTGAAAGTATGAGAACGACCGGAATGCATAGGTCAGCATTTTCGTACTTAGAGGTGCATACTTGCGCCTGTAATTAGCGGCGGGGTAACACCTGACGCGAAAGTGTAATCTTCGCAAGGGGGGAGCAGACGACGGTGCACGGCGTAGAGATGCCGCGCGGACAATGAAGGTAGTTCATTCCCTCCGATTAAAACTACGCGCAAGGCAAAAGAGATGCCTCTTTGATCGAGTTTATAAATTCAAATCTTTTAAATCAATTTAAATTTGTTGAACAAATATAAATCCTTCGAACAAATCGAATAATTTCTTCATTCTCTCTCTCTCTCTCTCTCTTTCTCTAGAAGTTTGGGTGAGTACTGCTGTATCATTCGGCATTTGATATTATTCAATAGACTGTTCCTCGTGCCCTTTTAATAGGCAGAGTTAAATCCTCTTATCTAAATTAAATAAAGGTACCTTTAATCGTAACTTGGTTCCTAATTCTTTATCCTTTCATTTAAAAATAAAAATTCAGAAGAGTTATATGTGTTGGAATTTTTAGGACTAAACATTTATCACGAAGTCTTGCCTGGTTAGGATTTCTATCAAGAAAGGTAAATAATTCAAATATGTATTGTGAGGTCTCATCTGCGAATATGGAGTATAGTAAGTTGCCCATGAAAAGTTGCCTTCTTTTAGCCACTGTCAGGAACCCAGCTCTCTGTCGATATGAAGAGATGTGTTCACTTTTAGGTAAATATTCAGACACGTTAAGAAGTTTTCAGCGATAGGTGCAGAGCATGTTATGCACATCCTGAGTACCTATGACACATACTATCCTGGCGTCCCTCAAACGCGGGAACGACGTATCTCCACAGATACATTGCGGCCATAAGATTTTTGGACAGCAGTTTCCATTGCACAGTCGAGGCCTGACATCGTTCTCCAGAACTTCGAGAAACGAACTATATTCGTGATCGAATTCTCGGCTCTGCCCGACTACTACATCACAGCCAGGGAGAAGGAAAAGAAGGAGAGATATCGAGACCTTACAAGGGAGCTGCGGCGACTGTGCCCTGTAACCGCCCATCTCGCAGTCGTGATGTGGCCCTAGATGTGATTTACCGCTACATTAACACTAACATAACAAAATTATACATTTAAAAATATGTAATGTTCCTGATTAAGAATTTAAAAATGAAGAAACTTCAAACAAATATTTTCGAATATGAGCTTTTGAAGTTAAACTTTAATTTCAAGACCACGTAAATTAAACAATTTTTTAACTTTACATTGAAATTACAGAAATTTTAAAGTTGATAAAGACTATTAATAGGTATAATATGATATAGAGTAGCAAGTGGCATTCAAAATGATTGGGTTTATTAAAAAAGATATGATTCATGTAAATACAAAAATTTACTGCAATTTTCATCGTTCAAAATTTTCGAATATTAGAATTGTAAATGATTGAAGTTTAATTATTCCAAGAACGTTAAAAATTATATTATTTCTAATTTTATATTTTCAAAATTATAAAAAAATCACTAAAAATGAATAATTTTCAAATTGTGCGTCACTATTTTTAAAATTCAACATAGGAGCTTAAATGTAGATACTGTGAATGAATGAATACATTCGGAGATTATTTCTATTGATTTAAAGGAGTTTTTAAATTATTTAAATCTGTATTTAAATCTTTAATCTTTAATTTAAATCTAAATATTTTAATCTGTACATAATTAAGTCTGTACCCCAAATTTCACTTCTTCTCAGAGACAATTATAATTTAGGGCAGATTTTGAAGAAAAAAAAAACACTACAGAAAACTTACAAAATTGAAAAATCACTAATTTTTTTCCAACATAAATGTTCATCTTAGTAAAAGAATTTAAATTGTTTGTACATCAAAACATTTTTGAAAATGGTGCATCGTATTGAGGTCGGCTTGTGGATTGAGACCGACTCAAAGATTAAAATGAATTAATTTCGGGTTTATTTATTTAATCGGGACAAGTCTGTTTGTTTGACAGTAGAGGGTGGGCCGGTATTTGGAAGGGAAAGGGACTCCGAAGTACAGCAGTTACAGCGTTTCGGTCGTTGCGAAAATCTGGGATCGAGAGGAGTCAGATCCGGGGTGTTGTTCCGCTGACTCTCCAAAGACTAACTTCGTCTGGGGAATGCTGCGGTAGAAAGATGGCCTCTTTCTCATTAAGAGTCCGTAACTCGGTAAGTCGTTTCCATCGGAAAACGAGCTTCGAATTCTAATCGTCTGCTTGTACGGCAAGGATAATTTTGTCGTATAAGTCTCAAGTTCTCACGAAGGCTAGATACGGAGACTGTTTAAGCACGGGATTTTTATTTTTAGGCGGCAGCAGGCGTTCATCAATGAAGGGATCCTCTTCATCGTTAAGGCCAGCAGGAGCTTCTGTTAAAACCACAGAGAGTAGGCTTTCACTCATCAGGCAATTTTGAACAGTGAAAGAATAAGATCCTAGCTGACGAGCCCATCGCATAACTTTGCCACGGGTCACTTTAACGCGATGTAGCCAAGTGAATGCTTCATCGTTAGTTCTAAGGACGAATATATCTTATAGATAAATGAAAAATTGTTAAGGGCCCAAATAATGGCGAAGCATTCTCTCTCATTTTTTTCATAACGAGACTGAGTCAGGGAAAACTTAGTACTGGCGTAACTATATTGTCATTTCATAACAATTTTGTAATTGTTATAAACAAATTCCCAGTTGAAACAATTTTTTTGTGTTTGAGGTACTTTTTTTCAACGTGCTTTGTTTAACTTGCCAGTTATGCTTCATTAAACTAGACAGTCATTTCATAACCTGAGCTTCTGGGTCCAGTTTCGATTCTGATTCTGTTGCGAGAATTCTTTCACTAGCGTGAACTATTAGTTTAAGAAAACTAGGATCCTTTTGATATTTACCCAATAATAACACCGAGCTGTATAATTACAATATTGGCAAGCCGATATATGTTGCGCACGAGATAATAACTGTTAACAACACGAACCGGTG
>CAKNWT010331491.1:45434-55483 GCA_932066315.1 Andricus coriarius
TATGGGTCTTGATTTCCATGATATTAATTCAAAAGGTTAATTTTTTTGGCTATCTCCTATCGCTGAGTCTCAATGATGAAAACGGATTAATGTTTCAATAATTCATGCACTAACTATTCTGAACCTTGAATTTCTTCAAAGTAAAAATGAAGAAGAAAGTAGGTTGCAAAAGTCTAAAGTAATGAAAGAAACCAAATTTTCACACATTCGACATACCCTAATTTACGACTATCGCCAAACTCCGTTCGCCAGAGACAAGGATAGAGCGGGCAAGGATTCAATTGTTCGTTTTTGATAGGATGAAACTTATTAGGTTCACACCTTTCCATGGACCGTCGTACTTCTTAGAGAGCTGTACTGGGCCCGATTAGCCGTTTGTATTCTAGCCGGTACTGTACGAATGCATAAGTGAGGTAGGGCATTTTTGCAAGCATTGCTAATTTTTATTATATGGGCGTCGTCAATCGACAATGTGGAAAAAAGCTATGGAATGAAGCTATGTTGGGAAATGCTGACTTCTCAAAATTGATGACTGTCATAATGTGAATTAGAGTACCTTTGATCGTCTTAAATAATTATTTTAAAAGTCTAGTTTGACTTTAATTAAATATTGCTATATAATTGTGTCCGATTTAGTTTATTGATATTGATTTTAATACTTTATAAACAATTCGCTAGCCACTTTTAAAAAACTGACGTTCTATAATAATATTAATTGTGATTATTTATCGTACCTGCTTAGTGCAAAAAACGGAGATTCATCATCTTCACTAGCATCAGATAATAGTGAACTCATTCTTCTCGGTTTTCCAAACCTTGATCTCGACAAACTTGCACTTGATAAACTTGATGTGCTGTCATTGCATTGCAAGTCTCTATTCTCTGACTGAGGTGTAACATAATTACCACCTTCCACTGTAATAGGAATGATATATTCCCTAGGGCTTTTTCTAATTGGCTCAGATCTGACTGTTGATTTTAATGTATTTTCCACGTCAGAATCGATAGTAAACTGGCGTTCGAACTGTTTTGAAGATTGAGATTCTGGCGATATTGGAGCTGTTCTTTCTTCTGATCGTTCGTATTTATGGTCCACCTACAATATAATATGACAAACAAACAGGTTTAATTTTAAATTCAATTAGAACTTTCCAGTCCTTATTGAAATTAACCCCTAAAGTTACCATTAATTGTATTGAGTTGTACCCCAAAATTAGATATCTTTTTCATTTTTTCATTTTGCATTTGCACATTTTTTTTCGGCCTTCGACAATAAAATACAAGAAGGAATATAAGTAGGTATTTATGCTAGGTGTTTATATTAGGTATAAATGAAATCTCTGAAGGGAAATACCTTGAATATCTCGCAGCTTCGAGATAATCGTAACGTTAGGAGGTTCCTTATGACGGCAAATTTTGCACTTCCACCTTACTGCCGAGCTAAATGGGACTAGTGGGATTTATTTATCTAAGACGCATCAAAATTGGACCAAGTCTAGTACAAAATATACACACAAGCTGTCTGACACTGATGCCGTGAAGAGTTTCGAGATCGAATGAACCTCTCTATTTAATCGAGTGTACAGCGCCCTGCTACCGGCAAGACAGGATCGGAGTCCCGCTAGTAGAAAGAGATGGAACGACGCTAAAACTTCATGAGTAACAAAGAGATGCTATTGACTATCCATTTGTGGTGCGCGCTAGCCTATATGTGTCAACGTGTAAATTTATATTCAATAATATAACATTTTTGGCATAGCGACTTGAGTTATAGTTGTTAAAAAAATAGAAAGCGAAACCCCACTTTTTTGTCTTCATCTTGTTCAAGACAAACGTTCAAATATTTATTAATAAGTTCTATAAAATTACGTTTCAAATCAGTTCCTACTCCTTTATCAAGTGCAATATAATTCTATAATAAAATACATAATTTTTTGGTATAACTAAGTTGATAAGAAATTATTATTCAACAGATTAGGCAAGATAGTTCATGATGGTACTCATGGACCCTCGTTTACAGCTTTGTTAGTAGACATGATTGCTTGAGTTTTTTGTATGGATCTTCTTATAGGATTATCAGTCAGTTTGCGTCACTACCCGAAAATCGTCGGGTCCCCCTTGAAACTACCGCTACGGGTGGCAGCATTTAGGTTGACAACGGCGAGTTTCGTGACGGAGAGGCAACTTGGACCAGGTTACTTCAAGAACATCCTATCCAGCCAGAACATGGACAAGAAGGTAGGTGTCAAATTATTAGGCTCAAATTCTGCAAGCTACCTTGAACCAATTTTTGACTAAAAAGTGATTGCCTATCCCAGTTTTTTGCTGAATATGATCTGGGGATGCCTCCCGAGCATAAACCCTTTAGTTGGAACTTAAAAAAGCCTCTAATAATTTAACACAATGTAACATTCAAACGGCTTTAAAATCTTTCGAAACAGGTGCAAAAAATCAGTTTTTTCCTAATTCCTCCATCTCAGTGCATTGCGCGCCTAAATTGTCAGAAAAAGAATTAGTGTGCACGATTCTCTTTAAAATTAAAAAATCGAATGTTTTATCTTGATTAGTTTAGGAGATATGACTTCCAGAAGTGATTTTTTATTGGAAAAATAAACCAAAAAAATTTAATTTTAGTTTCCATCAAATATATCATGACCTGTTCGTTTTAGATAAATGTTGCTTTTATATCAGTTAAAGCAGACTAAATTTGACGGAGATAAAGAAAACAATGCACTAACACTGATAAGTCTAAAGTTATTGTGTCCCGAAAATAACCATTTCATTGGATTTGATAAGACATTACGTTTTTCGGAAATAACTTGTGTCTGTTGTATTACACGTGAAAACAGTGCGCTTAAGAATTAAATTACATACGCAAAACACATTTATAACTATCATTAGGCAAAAATGTTATGAATTCTTGTCAAAGGGCACGCTCTTCGATGCGACATTTCGTGAAATATTAAAGATAGGACATTCACTATTTTGTAGTTTTGCTGAAAAATGTATGTACCATTTTTTAACGTGAAATGCAACAACTAAAAGTTATTTCCGAAAAACTTAATCTCTTATAAAATTAAATAAAAAAGCGTGATTTTTAGGACACGATAACTTTAGACTTGACAGAGCTACAGGATTGTTTTTTTGACCTACTGAAAATTTACTCTGCTTTAACCTTTAAAGAACACTTGGAGTTACTATGACCCCGCGGGCTTTCTGAGTTTTTTTCGATTTTCTACGTTTTTTTCAAGTATTTTTTTCCAATAGATAAATTATCACTGAGGCTTTGAAGATATTGTTTTCCTATTTTGTATTGTTTCAACATCACTCATGATTTTTTTCAGTCAAAAATATCTGGAGGTGTGTTTAAAGCTGTACCTTTAAAGGGTTCACTGGTATGAATGCAAGTTTCATCGAAAATAAGCAGGCCGTGAGATATTTCACGGAAACAAAATTAAATTCTTCTTTGAGCCAATTTTTCAATTAAAAAATTGCTTCTGGAAGTAACACCTCCTAAAATATTCAAAATGCAGCAGCCTGTTTTTAATTATACGAGAATTTTGTGCACTTTGATTCTTGTTATGACTATTTAGGCGCCCAATGTACTGAGAACAAGCATTTAAGAAAAAACGAACTTTCTGCACCTGTTTTAAAAGATTAAAACTCCTTCTGAATATTACATGATGTTTAATTATTAGAACCTTTTTTTGGATAAAAAACTGAAGGGCTGATGCCAATAAAAATTAATTTCCAATCCTTTCAACGAAAATATACTCAATAACTCTACAAAAAATTAAAAATCAAGATTTCTTAAAAAGGGGCCCAACGATTTTTTTCATTTATGGCTTAAAATACTGGATAGCAAAGCACTTTTCTATCAAAATTGGTTCAAGCTAGCGGTATATGATGAGGCTTCAAACCATTTTCAGAGTCCAACCACTTCAGCAGGATTACTGCAGCACCGCATAGAATTCGAACCTCATCATGATGCGATCTCAATGCGCTGCCAATTTGAAAACTACCTTGTAGCGACCACCACTTCACTTCACGCGATGACCCTTCGTCGATAATTTGTGGTGAAAGTCCCGGAGTTGCGGACAGCAACACAAGATGATCTACGTCCGAGAATACGCAAAATTATAATTATAGAGAACCTCCTCCCCAGAAGAACCGTCAATCAGATCAGATCTGAGGTTAAGACCGCACTCTGTCAACAATGAGAGGATACACAAATTAGAAAACGGATGAGATGGACGTCGATGATGAATAATGACGTAGTCAGATGTCACTCTCGAGCGTGCTTGGGAGCTGTGCCTTTTAGAAAAGAGCAACATCGTCTCTCTGTAGGCCTCCATCCCAAGCTAGTTGAAATGCACCCTGTATAAATGGTAAAGGAGAATATTCAGGGGCCTGAGACACGAGACGCTGCTGATGACCGGGCCTGGATCCGAGGAATGTGGAACAACGATTGTCATATGGCCGATAGTAACTAGGACTGCAACCTCCGGACCCCGCAGGAAGACATGAAATTGCAGCACGAACATAAAACTCATGTTTCGGGGCGCAAACATATATGTCCCCAGAAGGGTGTTAGACCCTCCATGGAAGTGTCAGCTTCAGAGCAAGGTCAGCAAAATAAGAGTTCCAGAAGCTAACTCGATACGTTGACTACGTTCAACAGAGGTTCATGGTCCTGTCGCCACAACTACGTTGCTATACGGGATCTGACGCAAGAAGAAATCACAACAGGAGCTTCTCGATATTATTGAAACCCCTTTTACTGCGAGCTTGCTGATCGACAAGACGATAATTAAAATGCCAGTAAGCCACCGAGGCCCGAAAAAATTACCAGATATTGGTCATGCTTTAAAGGTGATCATGTGTCAAGCCACCTGGACACTATGTGGCGACATCTAGAAAAAGACAGAGTCTCTCAGCTGCCTGTGATACATAATTTATCCATCACAGGTTGCGATGTCACTCGTATCCACAAAAGGGCTAAGACATTGAAAGCACCCGGTTCAGACAGGGGGCACAGAGTCTGGTGAAGAATCTGGTGGCTCCGTACCCGCACTGGCGGGAGCTCTCCAGGCCATCTTGGAGAATCCGGAACGTATGCCCTTTTTTATTATAGAAGAAGTCACGTACATAATACCCAAAAAGGCAGATGCCAATAGTCCTAGAGACTAACATACCGAAAATTTCATCTACAAACATTGTGAGGAGAACAGCTCCCGGAGTTGCAAGAACTTATTGACGATTGATAGTGCGGTTGTGCTGCATGCACGACCGCACCAAAAAGACAGATGCCAATAGTCCTAGAGACTAACATACCGAAGATTTCAACTACAAACATTGTGAGGAGAACAGCTCCCGGGGTTGCAAGAACTTATTTACGATTGATAGTGCGGTCATGCTGCATGCGAAACACCATCAATGCAATCTCCACATGGCCTATATCGATTATCAACAGGCGTTTCCCTTAGTGCCTCATAACTATTAACTTGAAGTCCTCAGGATAGATAAGATCTGTCCTCCTATGATTCAACTTTTGATCATGCCATGCGAAAATTGTGCAGGAATATCAGGTGTTTTAGTCAAGGGGTCATGAGATTACTGAGTCCTTGCTAATTAAACGGGGCATCTTCCAAGGTGACTGTTTCAGTGCACTATGATTCTGTTTAGCTATGAATCCACTAAATAGGACACTCAACAACACGTCCTATGGTTTCAACATAGAAGGTGTCCTTAGAGTGGTGGAGTCATCTTCGCCATGCAGTAGAATCCCTAAGTAGTGTGAAAGCCGGCGTAACCATTAATAGGATGACTGCAAAACATGTCACTATCCATTTTGTTCGAGATGATCATCAGGAAGTCACCATCCCCGTTCCGTTGATCGTTCACAGATTAAAACCACAGCCAACTATCACAAATGTGGCAACAACCTTCAATTTTCCAAAAATGATATCGCATTTCTGTATGAGCTTCAGACTACTAAATGTAGAGTCGATCAATTTCGTTCTACTGCAGAGTATAAATTGTTACCTCGAACAATTTGTTGCATGAAAGTTGTTAAATATGGTGGTAACCACCTTGAAATACCGCTCATTAATTTGAGCAATAACGAAGTGCCTGTATCGTGCGAGTACAGGTGAACGAACCATAATATTGAATACTTGGCGTGAGTATAGGGAATTAGGTCTCGTAAAAGATACAACATCCCCTTATGCTAGTCCTGGGTCATTTTCATAGCTGGCAGTATGCAGTGTGCAGTATGCCACTGGGAGCAACGGCCATCTATGAAAATGACATTGGCTACCAGTAGAACCGCGGGAAATCACGGCTATGACCACGTCTCACGACCGCGAGACCATCACGAGTTGGGTGGACACAGAGCATGATCAAATCACAACGACAGGCCGGCGACAACCTTGCGTGTCTTTAGGATGCAGAGCATGGCATGCTTTTGGCCTTGGCATGCTTTTGGCACGCGAGTATGGAGGTGAGGTTACGAACCATTGATAGTTTCGTTCCTCCGAGAGTACCGATCACAAGGACAAAGCCACCGGACGCGTCCTCAGGTTGCGAATAGAGGGTCCTTGTACCGCGTTTCGCAACAGCCTTTGGGAAATCAAGCTGCCTACCTATCGAAAACTGTATATGAACGCAGAGCGCATCCCCAACCGCTGTACGAACAAGCCCCACACGAAGAGGAGGCTGCGGCATTAAGACGAACCGCGGACAGCATACACCCGCTGAGAGATGATGGCGATTTCAGGACCTCTGGAGAGTCAATTGTTCAGTTTATGGTGCTGCGAGAGAATTAACTGATTCAAATCGAAGGCTAAAACTGACGATGGATAAAAAGACCAAAAGACGCTTGTATCAACTAAACAAGAAGATTCGATTGACAAGGCACTGAAATTGACGGAAGACACTGATAATATCATCCGCTTTAAGAAACTTTGCGACAACCACATAACATCTGAGGAGAAATATCCATCAATCACTGCCGGAGTGCTGAAGAAAGCACTTAGGCACACGAGGAACTTCTCCGCGGCAGGACGAGATCGTATCAAGAACTTCTGGTGCAAGAAGTTTACTTATACGCAACAGCATCTGGAACGCATCTTCACCTTATTTTTGTATAATCTTTTGCATACGTCATCTAAATAGTATTATCTTTCGACAAGCAGAGCTAGTTTTTCATAAAAATGTTTATAGTTTGTTTAATAATCCCCCAAAACATATACACAAACCTATTCGATCGTACGCCAAATGTGCTCCATTGTATCACAAAGTAAAAATTTGCGCCACAAAACTGTAGGAGTTATTGCAAGTGTTAAGGTGGGGAGGGGGCTGGTGACACGCTTTACGTATCGCCGAGAACTACAAAAAGATCCTTTACCATCACCCTTCGCGAAAATCATAAATGAAAAGTTAAATACCTTAGTTAGTTGAAAAATGTAGCATTATACAATAAAATTGTCAATTACAAAAAAAGAATTAAGGAAATTCTTGGCGCCCTATCCAATAAGCTTTATAATGACAAAAGGACCCTACACAACAAATTTCATGCTCTAGTAAGAGTTAGAGAAATTTTCAAGTGTAAAGCGTGTAACCAGGGGGGCGCCCCCCCCCCCCCTTGCACGCTGTCGTATTCAGTACTTGCAACTGAGCGCAATTGAATTTTATGGTGGTGCGATGGACCGCATTCTAAGTCCTTCGGAATGAGCCAAAGAGGCCCTCTTCGACAAAGAAGGTGTGGATCTCGGGACAGTGTAGGTGCATCAGTTAGCATTTGCAGATGATAAGGTTATTATGGCAGAATCAGTCGAAGAACTGCAGAGAATGTTGAGTAGACTGAATACTAGTAAAATAACATGGAGCCTTCAAATGCGTGAATAGAACAAAAATTATAGGGTTTGAAGGAAAGGGTAGAAATACAGTATGCAACATTGCCTTAAATGATGAGAGGATAGAACAAGTTGATAAGTATGTGTATCTGGGAAGTTTACTTACTACTGACGGAAAGATCGATGGAGAGATAGCCAGGCGTGTAGGCAGTGTAGGAGCCATTGCCAGAAGTAAAAATATAAGAAATAAAGCTACAATTGCAATATATAATTCTGTACTAGCATCCACCGTGCTGTACGGTAGCGAGACCTGGGACTACAAAAAAAGGATAAGAGTAAAATGAACGCTGTTGTCATGCAATACCTGCGCAATCTGTGCGGTAAAATGTTAATAAACAAAGTGAATAACCAGAGGACTTTCAGAAAATGTGGCATGGAGGAATCACTGTTCGACAAGAGTGAAAGAAATTCGTTGAGATGGTTTGGTCATAGTGAAATAATGTAAGGAGAACGGAGTAAGAAAATCCGGAAACGAAAGACCTTGGATACTAATAGGCCTGCGTGGAGAGCTTTACTTAGTGGATGTGAATAGATATAAGAGTATATCTATAGAGCATTTGAAACTGAATATAAAGAAACTGAATCTATCGAGCATTTGGTGTGATAGAGCGCATTTAAAGTTCTTCAAGATTGCGTATTTAGAAGTGATGATTTCGAAAACGGGCAGGCTAGCATGTTCCCAGCCCCTCCACGTTAACACTTGCAATAACTCCTACAGTTTTCTAGCGCATAATTTCTACTTTGTGGTGCAAAGGAGCGCATTTGGGATGCAATCAAATGGGTTTGTGTCAATTTAGAAAATACTTGGTGTGGAGGGGGGGGGGGGGCTACTGCAACGGACCTAATTGTTCGGAAAATTGGAATTACGTGGGGAGAGATTTACGAACAAATGGTCAGGAAACACGAGATGATTACAAACGGAGCGTTCCTTTACAAGGTCTCAGAGCAGGCGTCCGATAAACTTCTCCTGAATTTTAACATTAGTAGGGAGGAAAGCGCACTACTCCATCTAGATGCCTCACTTCTATAAACCTAAGTAAAGAAAGCAGACGTTAATAAATTCCGCCAACAGCTCCTGGACAAGAATATGCACGGAAATTTTCACCTAAATGTAGAAAACCAGCCCTTGTCGAAGGGTCTAACTTTTGCTTTGCGAAGATCATCAGGACTTAATTGAGGTACGGAGGGTTTCATTTTCGGCCCTAAGAATACTCGAATATACCTTTGTCCAATTGTCTAAAACGAGAAGGGCTAAATTTTCTGGAACTACGATTTTCGGACAGCAGTCTCCATTGCAAACT
The DNA here is from genome assembly GCA_932066315.1 of Andricus coriarius. Classification (NCBI taxonomy): domain Eukaryota; kingdom Metazoa; phylum Arthropoda; class Insecta; order Hymenoptera; family Cynipidae; genus Andricus; species Andricus coriarius. Next base: position 54,652 of record CAKNWT010331491.1, read on the forward strand.
CGAGGCCTGACATCGTTCTACAGGACTTCGAGAAACAAACTATATTCGTGGTCGAATTTTCGGCTTCGGCCGACAACAACATCACTGCAAATTAGAAGGGAAAGGAGGAGAGGTATCAAGACCTTAAAAGAGAGCTGCAGCGACTGTATCAAAAATATTCGTTTAAAATAATTGTCCTTGTGATCGGTGCTCCCGGAGGTGCGAAACTAACCGTAGTCCGTGTCCTCACGCCACACGAGGGTTTTGCCGGCCTGTCTTTCTGATGCCGTCGTGTCCTGTGGCCACCAATCTCACAGTCGTGAGATTTATATATACATATGCATATATATATACATATATATATATATATATTTTATATATTATATTTTCGGTTTCGATTCCTTTGGAATACAACTGAAGGGCCTATGACAAAGCCACCGAACGCGTCCTCGGGTTGCGGATAGAGGGTCCCTGTACCAAGGGCTTCTGCTGAATATGGTTACAATAATTAATAAGCAGCCACGAAAAATTGTCCAGGGATGTTCCCGAAGGAATAAACCCTAAGCGGAGGCGTAACAACCATGCCGAAAGCTGAATGGCACCTGGGTGAGGTGTCTTAAACGGTGACTCTGGGATACCGGGCGACCTCTCCGAGTATGCAGCCTCATCCCTGCACGCGGGGCTCTACAAGGATGGACGAACCCTTTTCCTAGCTGCTCGTGGGAACAACAATGACACCACCAAAACACCAAAAAGTTGTAAATGCGATTCAAAACAATCGAACGCGCAGAGCAACCGACAATGGATCGGCGAACAATGCCGATAATCCTAGAGTTCGGGGTGCTGAAAATAA
>CAKNWT010331493.1:0-21687 GCA_932066315.1 Andricus coriarius
TAAACAAATTATTTGAAAAAATATATTTTAAAGTCTCCTTGATTTATTTTATGTTATTTGATGTAAAGAAATTTTCCTAATTTTTTGAGATTTGAACAAAAATGTTTAGAGGTAGGGCCTGACCTTATTTTTAAAAATGGTTGCATATCTTAGCTTTTTACGGCGGAATGGGGTATTTTAAATAAAAAAGTATCAAATTTCAAGGATTAAAACTTTTCAGCAGTTCACATTCTTCGATTTGGTTAGCGTTTTTTTATCGCACTATGACATTTTGGAACCAGAATTATTACATTTTATAGGTACATCATTTTTAAAATATTTAAGTTAACGTTAGCGCTTTACACTAAAAATTGGTATTTTAAGACGAAAATCATATTTCGAAGAAAATGTTAAATTCTGATTAATTTTCTGTTATGTATTTAAATTTGCTTGTGTGCAAAATGATTTTTTTAGATTATAAACCAAGTTAGTTGTGAACAATATTGTCTTTGTTTTTCTTTTCTGTTACTTTAGATAATAGATACTACTAAATACAACAATTTTCTAGTAATATTCATTTTATATGTTTATTTAACAACTAAAAGCTTATTTACTAGAAGCGTCTTAGTTAAAAACTTAAAAAATAAATCAATAATTGAAAAAAAATTCGAAACTTTATAAATCAGCTTAATTTTTGTTGCAAAAAATGTTTCACCTGCAATCGATATAAACTTTATATATTTTTGTGTATGAGACGCTTATGGAGCACATGCGTTTGTATTTAGTTGCAAAACCATTTCAAGAACCAAGACGGGATGATGAAATACCAACGTACTTTAAACCATTTTAACTTCCTCTTTCTTTTGCAGAGTTGGGTTCAAAATTCGAGTATTTACCTAATCCTGAACCTACTTCTGGTCTTCCTCGTGGAAGAATTTCTAATTCTTCTGAAAGGAATAATTGTCTTGAGAGGTCACCTCCTCCCGCGGAGCCTCCTCATCGCGCCAGGACTAGGTCTCCTCCTGCCAGGAGTAGGTTTCCTCCTGTCAGGTCCACGGCTCCTTCTATAAGGCTTCCATCTGCTGACGGGCTCGGATGTGGAATTGATCAACTTGAATTTATTCAGCTTATTCCCCGCATGAATCAAGGCCGGATATTTGAATTTCGAAGATACACTTTTCCTGCCGATAAACTAATTTTAATGAACAAAGGTTCACTGCCAACCCAAGAACAAATTGTATTATCTACAGCCGATGGTGATATCTTTGCAATATTGGAGAGCTATGAAGCTCTTGCTGGAATATATATGCGGCATAGTCGTAATAAAAGACGGGCGAAAATAAACATGGTAAGCGGAAAGGTTACACCATTGACCAAAGAAGACGTCGCTGACACTCCAGTAGGCGTCCGCCGCACAATCACAGGGTGTTTTATAGTGGTGAATAAAAGTCGTAATCTTTTACACCTTTAATTCCAAAAAATGTTTGAAACTAAAATATAAGTCTTGCTATCCAAAGTCAGATCAAAATGTATTATGTAGATGGTAATTATATTAAAAAGAAATATGTGTTATAATTCTCTAAGGGCTTTAACCTTTCTTTAATGTCCCAGACAGTTACACTGTGAATCAAATTCTCCACAGTAAACTTGGTTGTCTACTCTACAAAAGTTTTCTGTGATCTCTCGTATGCTAAATATCTGGCCCGCACTTGATCTTCTTGACATGAATCTGCATTGGACTTCCCAGATATTTTCTTCTGTTATTTTCATGACCTAACCAATAAGTATTTTTTTAAATATTTTGCCTACGATACTTAGTAAGCTAATGGCTCTATCATAAGAGCAATAACGTTATCACCCTTTACCTACCATCTGACCATGTACATTAGTAGCTTGGCGATTCTTTAAGTTCTTAATTAAAGTCCTAATCCCATAACATTTCACGATAGATATTTTTGATTCCAACTAGTTCTGTACTGTTCTTCCTTTCCTAAGCTTCTAGACCCGCTTTCCAAAATAATTTCTTACTTCCCTCTAAATAATTTTACATTTTCTCATCTTCTTCAGCTTTAATTTTACCCTTGCTTTCATTAACTGGTAATACACGCTTCTGTTCTTATCCCTATATTTGTTTTCTAGGGTGATTCTCTCGTCATTCTTAAGATCGGAATCTTTTTTTTATTTAATGAAACAGAAGTCAGGTGTTTTCCAAAGCAAGCGTTAGGTCAGCTGTGGTGGAATCAGTAACCCACTTGGGAATTAAGCAAGGTCCCAGGCGAAGTTTGGTCAGGTTGTCCCGCAATTCCGAAGATTTCACGGTCTTCAGAAGAATTCATGGTCTTCTCTACAATGAGTCTTTCAATGACGAGTTAGAGGTCGAAGCCGAAGAGGCTGGAGAGAATGTCGAGAAAAAGCTTGCAGGCGATTTCATAGTTTGGGGTGGTGACCTACAGTTTAAAGAAAGAAGTCTCTTTAAGAAGGATATTCGTGCGACGATGATAAGGACCCCCGAAACCGTGCGGAGATATTTCTTAAAGCAAAGAGCAGCTTTAAGAGACAGAGAGATAGACCAAAAAGAGGCGAGGTTGGGTCGGATTTGGCATCCTCTTCTGGAGTATATTATGTCTCCAGAGATGATCAAGTCACGGATCCTTTACTCAAGAATCAGAACCTAGTTGCTCCTGAAAAATCAATCATCCGAAAAGGAGCATGGATATCCTCACCCATCAAATGATGAAACGATTTAGGGCAAGCATTTCCCTTAAATACGTGCCATCGGCATGTAAAAAGAATAGATAAACTGGTCTACAGATATATTACGGATAAGGTGCTTCGAGTCTCCCTGCTGTACAGAGAAGCGAACGCCGTTGCTGCTCTTCAGAAACTGCGCTCCATGCTTTTGTGGCAAAATTGGAGCAGCAGCTTCAACAAGGAGTGTATGCTGCGGGCACCCTTTTGGACATAGAAAGTGCCCACAGCAATATTCCTCTTAAAGTCATCCGTCAAGAGGCTTCAAGGTCTGGCGTGCCAGGCCAGCCAGTAAGCTGGATAAAAAAAGGCGAAAAAGGCCTTATCTAACTCATAATCTTAGACGAATTTTAATTACATAAAATTCTTCCCTAAAAATATTTGACGAGTAGTTTTATTTTTACTGTTTTTCAAATTATTAAAGTCTCTGAGCTTCTCAATGTAGAATAAATCCGTGTGGGGTTGCTGGTCCCCCATCGGGCGCCTCCCCAGGTTGCGGATAAGGGAACGCCTTCCAGATATGGGTGGTAAAGGGGAAATCAAATACCCGGGGTGGACAGAAAACCAGCTAGGGGAAAGCTCTGATGACCGGTGCCGATTCCATGGGTTTTGGGGGGAACTAATCGTACTTAGACAGAAGCGTCTGCGAGTTGTTAGGAGGCCCATTAGATGTCACGGAGAAGCCCAGTTACATAGAAAAATTGAAAGAGTGGTGAGGTGCGAAGAGGACTGAGTCTGACTTTTACACCAAGTACCATGAAACGAAGAAGGAGCTTATGTGTCTCCAAGAGATCATCAGGAAGATGGATGTCTTCTGCGGGAAAAAGAGCACCATGTGGCTTGAAATCCGCGACAACATATAATTTTAATAATTATATGTTCTTAATTAAGTGAAATTAAAAAATTGAGATATCTTTTAGAATCGCTAAGCAAACTTTGATTTCACAATGTATGTTGATATTTGAGTATAACATAGATTCGAAGAAGGTATTCGCAATTACTTGCTTGGCGGCGATTCACTATCGCGAATGATTGATGGGCTGTAACCGACTTATACGTAATAAAATGTAATAATCGAATCAGCTTTTACTATTATTATTACATTTTTTAAATTTAGAGTTAATAAATAATTGTTGTCTTGTCACAGGGATATCATTAGGTATGCCGCCCAAAGAAAGGGATTATCTGGCAAATTTTGGGATGAACAGTGAACTTGCGAATCATCAAGGTAACCTTGTGGAAATAAAAATTGATGAACGAAGTGTAATTAATAAACAGTTTATATTATTTTTTTATTATTATTAATATTCGCATTTTTTTGCTTGGCGGCGATTCACTTTCGCGAATGATTCATAGCCTGTGATCGACTTATAGAAGATAAAATGGAATAATCATCACATGTTTTGTGATAGTGTTTTCCGTTAACAATTAGAATGAAAAGAAAACTAATGTTTATATTAGATCATAAAGTTTCAAAAAAGACTTAAAATTTAGCAAAAATATTAGATTGTCGGCCTTCGCCAAATTGGAGAAGCATCTTGAACAAGGAGGGTATGCTGTGGGCACCTTTTTGGACCAGACTAGCTAATAAGCTAAATAAAAAAGGGCAAAAAAGGTCTTAGATAACTAATGATCTTAAACGTTGATTGCATAAAAGTTTTCCCTACAAAATATTTGCCAACGAGTGATTTTATATTTACTCTGTACATATTATTGAAGTCTCTGAGCTTCTCAAGGTATGATAATACAAATAAATACTTTTAATTTAAACGAAAATTATTTAAGTTTCTCAAGGTAAGATAATTATGCATGTGGGTGTGTTTAACTTCCAGCAAATAAATTACGTGAAACCAATTAAAATTTTCCACTTCATCACGCGAAACATCAGAATCTTCATGTGTTACGCTGCTTCCACAATTCTGCGTTAATCAATTTTTCGCACATTCTAAAAAAATGTGGACGCTTTATACCCTGGTCTTAACCCTGGACGTTATTCTTAATTCTGTTGGTATGTAAAGAATAAATTAATATAATTTTTTCATATTTTTTTATAGTAAGTATATTGGAACATCTATCATTCGTTAGTAAATGTAAAATACTATGTATACTATACGATAATAAACAATTATTATTGACATCGTTTTGTTGGTTCTAACCTATAATAATTTAAATACATCTTTTGATTTTCTTATCTTAAGCAGTATTTTTTGGTTTTTAATGAAAATATACCTCAGAAGATTTGCAGTATTTGGAAGTTTCACGATAACCTTCTATCATTTTGTAAATAATGCTGATAATGTTACACAGTCGCGTTCTGTTATCAAACATTTCATAATTATAGTTCTTAATTAATTTCAATAAAAATTCAGATATTTTTCAGATTTACTTGGTAAACTTTGATTTCACCATGTATGTTGATATTTAAGTATAACTTAGATTCAAAGAAAATATTTTCGTTTTTTCTTTCTGGGCGGGGATTCACTATCGCGAATGATTCATAGTCTGTGATCGACTTATACGAAATAAAATGGAATAATCGAATCAGCTTTTACTGTTATTAATACATTTTCAAAATTTAAAGTTAATAAATAATTTTTGTCTTTTCACAGGGATATCATCAGGTATGCCGCCCAAAGAAAGGGATTTTCTGACAAATTTTGGGATGAACAGTGAATCTGCGAATCATCAAGGTAACCTTGTGCAAATAAGTAAAATTATTCAAATAACTTAAATAAATACTGTCCTGCAGATTAGACCCTTATAAAAAAATATTATAGGAAAATCAGTATAAGCCTAGAATTATTTTCTTATAATGAAGCTTCTATACTTTTTTCGTTATTATAGAAAATTTATTATAGAAAATGATTATGTAAAAAAAGTATTATAGGATAATTAGCAGTGAAATAACTTATCCAAAAATATTGCAGGAATAAATAAAAAAAGTAGACAAACTCCAAAGGAATTTTGGGAGCGTCGAAAATATTTTTAAATCCATTAAAGTCTTTGAAGTCTGTTAAATTTTGTAGGAATCCCTCGAAATTGTTGCAATTCCCAACGATCATTAAAGCACTTGGAGATCCTATAAAATCCCTTACAACTTCTGAAATTTTTTGAAATTCCTTGAAATCATTGTAAATCCTACAAAATTCTTTGACATCCTCTGAAGTCTTTCAAATCCAGAAAAATACCTTGAAATAAGATTGATTTAATTTCCAGCAGTTCTCTGCTCATGGGACTCATACGTTTGTATTTAATTGTAAAACTATGCCATTTCGAGAACCAAGAAACCGTTTTCCTTATTTGTATATGCACTCGCCTTCCGAAACAAGGTGTCCACGAAATAACAACGTACTTTAAACAATTTGAATCGCCTCTTTCTTCTTGCAGAGTTGGGTTCAAAATTCGAGTATTTACCTAATGCCGAATCTACGTCTGGTCTTCCTCGTGGAAGAATTTCTAATTCTTCTGAAAGAAATAATTCACCCGCGGAGCCTTCTCTTCGTGTCAGGAGTAGGACTCCTCCTGCCAGGCCCACGGCTCCTTCTATAAGGCTTCCTTCTGCTGACGGGTTTGGATGTGGAATTGATCAACTTGAATTTATTCGGCTCATTCCCCGCATGAATCAAGGCCGGACATTTGAATTTCGAAGATACACTTTTCCTGCCAATAAATCAATTATGATGAACAGAGGTCCAGTGCCAAACCGAGAAAAAATTGTGTTATCAACATCTGATGGTGATGTCTTTGCAATATTGGAGAGTCATGAAGTTTTTTCTGGAATCTACATCTGGCACAGGCGGTATAAAAAACGGGCCAAAATAAACATGTTCAGCGGTACGGTCTCTGCATTGACACCACAAGAAGTCGCTGACACTCCAGTAGGTGCCCGCCGCTCAATCACAGGGTGTTATATAGTGGTGCATGTAAACCGCATATAAACCGCAGTCATTCACACCAATAGTTTAAAATAAAAATAAAATTTTTAAGTAAAACGTAAGCTTTGCTATCGGAAATTGGATCTAAATTTCTCATGTTTGTGTCTCAGCCAGTATTTTTCATATTTGTTAATATGTTTTATCTCATGAGTTGTCAATTCGATGAGCTTGATATAAGTATAATATTATTTTCGTGACACCAGTTCTGAAGAATTGAGTAAATAGCATTTTTTCCGTAAAATTGGCTAATGAAATGTAAATATCTCAGAAGTTACGGTGTGAATAAAATTCTCTAATAATACATCAGTGTTTGCTCTATTGATAACTATAATAGTATAATAATCAGGGATGAGTAAGTTACTTTGAGAAAGGAATTAGTTGTCGTTACCGTTACTTCGCGATACAAGTAACTAGCTATAGCCATCGTTACCGTTGCAAACTCAATAAATTTTTTAATTTTAAGAACCAACCAATGACGAAACGATTTACGGCAAGACTTGCCCTTAAATACGGGCCATCGGTACCTATTTCATGCTGCCGTCGAAAAATTGGAGCAGCAGCTTTAAAAAAGAAACTATGCTGTGGGCACCCTCTTGGACAAAAAGTGCCCACAGCAATATTCCTCTAAAAATCATCTGGCAAGAGGCTTCAAGGTGTGGCGTAGCACACCAGCCAGTAAGCTGGATAGAAAAAGGCGAAAAAGGATTTAGGTAATTTTTAATCTCGAACGAATTTCAATTATATAAAAGTCTTCCCTTAAAAATATTTCACGAGTGTTTTTTTCACTCTTTACACATTGTTAAAGTCTCTGAGCTTCTCAAGGTAAAATAAAACAAATACATACATACTTGTACTGTACACGAAAATTATCGGAGTTTCTCAAGGTAAAATAATTATACATACGTGCAAGAGTTTAACTTCTATCAAATAAATTACGTGATATCAATTAAATTGTTCCACGTCACCAAGCCCGAAAATGAGCCATATACGCGATTTATGCCCGGGAAGGGGAAAACCCCAAATATCTCAAAAGAGTATATATACATAAAACATCAGAATATTTATTGGTTACGCTGCTCTCAAAATTCTGCGTTAATAAATTTTTCCTACATTTAAAAAAAATGAGGATCCTTTATACTCTGATCCTAACCCTGGACGTTATTCTTCATTCGATTGGTATGTAAAGGACAAATTAATATAACATATTAATCAGTATTTTTTTTTCTGAATCAAAGTATTGCACCTATGAGAACTCAATTTTGATCGCTCTTTACCAAATTTCCAAATTTCAAAGCCGAAATATGAAGTTTTTTTTCGTAAAGACCTGAAAATTGGGAAGTTTTCTACATTTTGAAGAAAAAATATCTCTAAGGGAGAAAAAAGATCGGGGATTTGCAGGGTAACTCATTTTTTAATTATCCTTGTAAATTCCGCGTACATTTTTTCTCTCAAAAAAAAAACGATTTTGTATTTTGATTGTGATTTTTAAGTAGAGCAAAAAAGATAAAGTGTGTAAATGTATTTTGTATTTTCAAGTTTCACAATACGCTTGTATCTTTATGTAGGTCAAGCTGATAATGTTACACAGTCGCGTTATTTTACTAAACTTTTCATAATAATACGTTCTTAATTATTTTAAATAAAAAAATTGAGTTATCTTTTAGAATTACGTGGCAAACTTTGATTTCACAATTTATGTTGATATTTAAGTACAACTCAGATTTAAAAAAGATATTTTCGTTTTTTCTTGCTGGGCGGGGATTCACTATCGCGAATAATTGATGAGATATAACCGACTTAATGTGAAATGAATTGAAATTATCGAATTACGTTTTTACAACTTTCAATACATTTTGAACATTCAAAAATTTATAAATCTTTTTGTCTTTTCACAGAGATATCATCAGGTATGCCGCCCAAAGAAAGGGACTTTCTGGCAAATTTTGGGATGAACAGTGAACCTACGAATCATCAAGGTAAACTTGTGTAAATAAAAATTGATAACAGAAGTGTTAATTAATAAACAGTTCAATACTATCAATATTTTGTTGAACTAGAAAATATTCTACAAGCATGGAACATTTTTGCTAATGTTTTAAAGAAAAAATTTCGAAAATATATACCATACCGGAATTTTGTTTTTTTATGAAGCACCAAATCTTAGTAGATAAGCCAGGCGGGTTCTGGAGACACTCACCTGGTAAAACAGTTATCGATAAGTTGCCGACAGTCGGTAACTCTGTCGATAAGGTCGAACACTGACACGAACTTATGACCCAGTCGGCAAGGTGGGTCATTGTTTTACCGACGGAGTCAGCTACAAGCTTTTATGTAGGTGTCGCTTGTAGGATCAGGGATTCCCCTGAATTCTATACGTTTCTAGAAATCTCTAAGATTCTTATGCGTTAAACTTTCTAGAACTTTCCAACTGGTCGGTAAACAGCGATCGGAATTTCTAGAAAGCTGGAACGAATTTGCTGTTCGCCTAACGAGGTGGGTTCTTGCAATACTAACCAAGAATTAAATTCTGGGGTTTCCCCGGTTTTCAGAAAATAATCGAAACCTTCTGGAAATTTGGACGTGATTTCTGACGTTTTTCTGTCCATCGGAATTTCTAGAAGATTTAAACATGAGAAGCTCTTACTTTTGAGGTTTCCTATGGCATTTAACTTTCTAGAATCATCGATATTGGATGTAATCTCTAACGACTTTTCAGGAGAGGTCAATCAATATCAACAACTTCCACCTAGAATGGTATATATTTAAAAGTCAATGTGTCGAGCCTTCCAGAAATTTCGACACGATCTCTGATAATTTTCTATACATTGAAGTTTTTAGAGAGTCTGACGTATGACGTGTGGTCTCGAAATGCAAGTCAGTTATCAAGCAGCACGCAAGACACTAACATCAGAACGTGCTCTTTCTCACAGAGCTTTGTCTGAAGATCAAACCTCATGGAAAAAGAAACTGAAGCGTGCATTCAAGATATTTATCATCTCCTTTTGTTGCAACAAAAATAGAAGAAATGCAAAACATTCAAGCACCAGTGAGCTTTGATGAGCCCAGAGCTCACTATAAGATTCACGCACATCAGCCTCATGCCTCATCAACATTCAACAACGGCGGTGAAATTCGAATTGATGTCCAGCATGAAGATTTGTGTACAATACCCAGAAAAAGTTCACTGCATCTGTATGGAAGACTAATAAGGCCTGATGGAATCACAGCTGTTACAGGTACAAGACTAGTGATCAATTCCATCTGCTATATGTTTGATGATGTTCCCTATGAACTCAATGGTATTAAGATTGATCTTTGCTAGTATGTCGGTCTCACTAGCACCATAAAAAACTATGTCTTACTTATCCCTAGACACATTAATTAAAAGAAGAATGCAGGATAACTTAATATCCCGGAAGGAACAAAACGTCTTACCAATGATGAGGGGTACTTTGATGTCACTATCACACTCAGTATAATCCCAGGATTTACTTTAGGCTATCGAAGGATTTGTGTAAATACAAAGCATGAACTTGCCCTGCTAAGATCGCGCACTGACTTAAATGCCATTGTACAGGCACGACGACAGCCAGGAAACGACGAGCAATTTAAGATTCCGATTCGTAAAGAGGAGTGAATGTTAGCAGATTAAATAACTTCAGATCAGCGAAAGATACAGTTGCGGAACTTTATTGAAAAAGATTGTCTCACAAACATGAGTTTTCGCTGATGGGAATTGTATGAATAACTCCTGCTTTCTACCACCTCAAGACATATCCGTACTGTGAAAACATCAACTCAGTTGGAAAAATGACGGTATTTTACTGGGTTTCCAGACAGGTAGAAAGGATAGGCTAGCCAGATATTCTCATCGCTTCGTTCATTGCAATATAACCAATGTGAAGGTATTCCTGAATTTACAGTACTCTCCGTGGGGTCATTTGAATCTGGACTTTGGTCATAATCAGTTTGCGCTACTGTATGAGATGTAAGCAAACTTTCAGGCAACCTACTTTGGTAAAGAGCCTGAACCAATGTTGAAGAAAAGTGATTTTAAAGAATACGCTCCTTTCAGTGTCATTGATAGCTCAAAACTAAATGGGTTTCTCAAACAGGCCTCTGTGGACGTTCTTTTGGGATTTGAATCTGCATACAATTTCCCTGCTGAAACTGCAGCCCTCTGTCTGATTATACATGACCATGTTATTCAGTACCAGTCCCTTAGTGGTAGCGTGAAGAAGTTGATTTAAGATGATAGTAATGGGGGTAATAACAGAAGTGGAGGTAATGTCAGTGGTGTTGAGGAATAAAGGTTTTAAGGGAGATGATTTCAGCAACAGAGTTATCGATATGGAGTTCATCGTGGACGTGCAAGGCTTCAAGAAATCTATGAACCAGTTCGTCTTCAAGGAATTGGCTATAATTCCTATTCAGAAATATGCTCAACCTGTTGTCTACCTCTTGGAGGTAGTCCCAGTAGGACCTACTACTGGGACACGCTGCCTGCCAAATGCACGAGTGAAAATTTGTGTTTGACGCGCAAATACCTTGGTCTAGAATGTCATCACTTTCGTGAATCATTGATAGGCTGCAACCGACTTATACGAAATATAATGGAATAATCGAATTACTTTTTTACTACTTTTAATACATTTCTAACATTGCGAATTCATAAATCTTTTTTTTCTTTTGACAGAGATATCATCAAGTATGCCGCCCAAAGAAAGAGACTTTCTGGAAAATTTTGGAAAGACCAGTGAAGCTGCAAATCATCAAGGTAACACTAGGTCAAATCAAAATTGATAACACAAGTGTTAAATAATAAACGGTTTAAAATTATCAATAAACTCTTGAACTAGAAAATATTTTACACGTATGAAAGCTTGTTCTCAATGTTTCCTTTCTGCACATTAGACCCTAGCGAAAAAATATTAGAGAAGAATCAGTATAAGCCTATAATGAGTTTCTTATAATGAATTTCCTTTATTTTTTTTTTTGGCTATTATAGGAAATTAATTATAGAAAATTATTGTGTAGAAAACTATTATAGGATAAACAGCATAGAAATAAATTGTAACCACTTGTAATTCTGCACCTGTAATTCTGCACTTTGCATAAAACTTCATTGAAATCTTTAAACTCTTCCGGAATCTCTTGAAATTCTTTTGATACTATTGAGAATATTTTTAAATCCATAAAAGTCTTTGAAATCTGTTAATTTTAAAAAGCAAACTCTCGAAATTGTTGCAAAGCCCTAAAATCGCTGGAATCTTTGGATATCATATAAAATCCCTTATATCTTCTGAAATTCTTAGAAATTCCTTGAAATGATTGGAAATCCTAAAAAAATATCTGACAATCTTTGAAGGCGTTGCGATCCAGAGAAAGGCTTTGAAATCAAATTTAATTTATTACCAAGAGTTGTCTAGAAATTCATTGAAACTCCTTAAAATCCTTTGAAATCTTTGGACATCGTAAAAATCCATTAAAGTAAGTAGATATCATTTGATATCTCTTAAACATAAATTAAATTAAACATATCCACTAAGGTTTCCTGCACTTATTTTGAAATAATTTCTTACCCTAATAGCGTAATAATATATTACTGTGTTTCAAAGAAATGTTTTTTTACACTGTAAAGTTTCATCCTTTTATTCTATGTCATTTGGTGCAAAACATGTTCCTAATATTTTGAGATTTGAAAGAAATGTGCACAGTAGGGCCCGACCTTTAAAGTATCCCAAGGCATGAAAAATTCAATGAATTCAATCAGTTTTAGCGTTCTGCCTGCGCAATCCGGTATTTTAAATGAAAAAAGTTTGAATTTAAAGTATGCAAAATTTTGGAGCAATTTACATTCTTCAATTTGGTTAGCGTTTTTTTACTTACGATGCCATTTCTCGAATAGAGAAACCGTTTTCCTTATGTTTATAGACACATTATAAACAATTTAAGTACCCTCTTTCTTGTTGCAGAGTCAAGTTCACATATCGAGTGTTTACCTGAAGGTGACCGTACTACTGGTGTTCCTCGTGGCAGAACTCCTCATTCTTCTGAAAGAAATAATTCACCTGAGAGGTCACCTCCTCCTGCCGAGCCTTCTCTTCGTGTCAGGACTAGGTCTCCTCCTGTCAGGCACACAACTCCTTCTATAAGGCTTCCTTCTGACGTCGGAAATGGATGTGGACTTGACCAACTAACATTCATTCGGCTTATTCCCTTTATGAATTCGCAGCGGATATTCGAACTTCGAAGGTACACTTTTCCTGCTGATAAACCAATCTTGATGAGAAAGGGTCGAATGCCAACCCAAGAACAAATTGTATTATCTACAGCCGATGGTGATGTCTTTGCAATATTGGAGAGTCATGAAGTTCTTGCTGGAATCTATATGTATAGAAGTGGCAAAAAAAGACGGGCGAAAATAAACATGGTAAGCGGCGAGGTTACAGCATTGACCAAAAAAGAAGTATCCGAAACTCCAGTAGGTGCCCGCCGCCTAATCCCAGGGTGTTTTATGGTGCGCAATATAAACCGCACTCCTCTGGATCATTAATTTAAAAAAAATGTAATTACTAAAATGTAATGTTTGCGATTCGACGTGTGAACGAAATGTTTCATGTAACTCGTAATTATATTAAAAGGTCAATGGGATATGATTCTTGAGGCTTTAATGTTTCGTCAATATCCCAGCCTGTGTTTGAGGAAGGGAATTATATGGGGCGGTATGAGGGGGAATAGATTTTTATATTATTCTAAAATTCTCATGTTATTTATTTAAGTAATACGTTCCTTCTACAACGCTGCTCCTGCCTATGTGGCTGAGCGATTTCCCTAGCAATTACTTCAGGCTAAGAGCTTCGCAAAGTCTCCATGCAAAGACCTTCACTCGAGCTCATTAGTACCAAGGTCTTTTGTTTATTTCCATCGATATTCTTGACTCTGGCTAACTATGTACTACTACTTCCTTTCCTAATCTTCTTGACCAATGTTCAAAATAATTTCTCATTTCCTTCAAAATCATTTTGCATTTTCTTATCTTCTTCCGCTTTGATTTCAGCCTTGCTTAAGGAATCGGAACCCCTTAACAAAGATCTTACTGCGTCGGTTTGGAAGGTGGTTGTCAAAGCCAAAGAGAAGTCAGGCGTGGTGAAATTAGTCACCTGCTTGAGGAAGAACCCAAGCTCCAAGCCAGGTTTGGTCAGGTCGGGCTCGCAATCTCAGAGTCCTCGCATTATTGAATGCGTTTCAATTACGATTTAGAGGTCGAAGCCGAAGAGGCAGGAGGAAAGATCTCTCATGCAGACGATTAAGGTTCTGCAGGTCTGAGGATCCCAGGTCACAAGTAAGGGCGGTGACCTAAAGTTTTAGGATAAAACTCTCTCTAAGGAGGATATTCGCGCGATAAGCACAAGGATCCCCCAAAACTCGACAGAGACAATCAGAACCTCATTTCCCCCCGAAAAATTAATCACCCGAAGAAGAGGAAGAAAATCCCGCAAGGAGAATAAGGAACCCCATATTAGGGATAGATCTATTCGATAAATCGGGGAGTCTATGACTCAGATTGTCTTCTGGAGCTCACCTTTTTTTAAACCTAAGTG
Source organism: Andricus coriarius (assembly GCA_932066315.1). Lineage (NCBI taxonomy): Eukaryota > Metazoa > Arthropoda > Insecta > Hymenoptera > Cynipidae > Andricus > Andricus coriarius. Next base: position 14,267 of record CAKNWT010331493.1, read on the forward strand.
CCAATGTCGTTGACATCAAGAAGGTGGAATAGGCCATTGGGTCCTTCTGACCCTTTAAATTACCGGGGCAAGCTTCACCATCAAATAAGTCATCGGAATGGGAGGACAATAGACAAACTGGTCTAGAGATATATCAGGGAAGACGTGTTTTTAGTTTCCCCGCTGCCCAGAGGGCAGCACGTCTTTGCTGCTCTAAAGAAATTACGCTCCATGCTCCAGTGGCAAAATTGGAGCAGCAGCTTCAACAAGGAGGATATGATGTGGGCATCTTGAAAATGGGGAGTTACTTCAGCAATGGTTCTTTAAAAGTCATCTGGCAAGAGGCTTCAAGGTGTGGAGTGCTAGATCAGTCAGTAAGCTGGATAGGGAAAAGGAAAAAAGGCCTTAGATACACTGTAAAAACTAGAAATGAATATCTCTTACCACCAGTAATCTCATTTTCGTATCATTCGCCACTTAATACCTAAAATTAGTCCTGATATAATACTTTGTTTTTACAGCATAACTTATCATCTTAGACGAATTTTAATTCTATAAAAGTCTATCCTGCAAAATATTTGGCAATGAGTGATTTTATATTTACTCTTCACATATTATAAAACTCTTTGAGCTTTTAAGATAGAATAATAAAAATACGTATTTTTTCGTTAGAATAAAATTATATGAGCTCCTCAAGGTAAGATAATTATATATGTACGAGAGCTTAACTTCTATCGCATGAATTACGCCATACTAATTAAAGTGTTTCACGTCACTAAGCTCGAAAATTATTATCCATATACGTGATTTATGCTCGGGAAGTGGAAAAATACAAATATCTGAGAACAGTATATATACAAGAAAGATCAGAATATTCATTAGTTACGCTGCTCTCAACATTCTGCGTTAATCAATTTTTTCTACATTTTGAAAAAATGAGGACCTTTTATATTATGATCCTAACCGTGGACGTTATTCTCAATTCTATTGGTATGTGAAGGATATTTTAGTATAGTCAGTATGTTGTAACCATTATTATTATTGATATCATTTTTTCGCTAATTGGCGAAACACCAGCGCGAATCATAAATAGGCAGTAACCGTCTTATACGAAATGAAATGAAATAATCGAATTATGTTATTACTATACATAATACATTTTTAACATTTCAAATTCATAAATGTTTTTTGTCTTTGCACAGAGATATCATCAGGTATGCCGCCCAAAGAAAGAGACTTTCTGACAAATTTTGGAAAGAACAGTGAAGCTGCAAATCATCAAGGTAACCCTAGTATAAATAAAAATTGATAACAGAAGTATTAATTAATAAACAGTTTAAAACTATTAATAATCTCTTAAACTAGAAAATATTCAACACGCATGGTGACAAAAATTTTCTCTAATTTTTTGAAATTTAAAAAAAGTTTAGAAGCAGGGCACTACCCTCAAAGGATCCTAAAGCCTGGAAAAATCTGTAAATACTGCAATTTTAAAAAGAATCGTAAAAGATTTGCGGGTTTCATTTAAAACTGTCGTATGAAAAACACTTAGGCTTAAGGACTCGGACTCGCTAGCGTGGTGTTTTTTGTAGTGGAATTTGTCACCGCGAAGAAGTGTCTTCAGAACCGCAGTGTCCAATGTTCAGAGACATAACATCGGATTGCTTTGAGTCATCGGTAGATCTGTCCATGATACTGAAAGTCAGATCCTTTATTATGTCACCCTAGGGTTAAGTTAGTTAATTAGGCTAGTCAGTCACAATTACAGTTACATCAGTTACTACTCACAATATTTCCCCAAGTGTTTTTCTGAAATAGCAGCGGACTTTAAACAATTTTAATCCCCTCTTTCTTGTTGCAGAGTTAAGTTCACAATTCCAGTATTTACCCAATAGTGACCCGACGTCAGGTGTTTCTCGTGGCAGAACTTTTCGTTTCTTTGTAAGAAATGATTCACCCGAGAAGTCGCCTCCTCATGCCGAGCCTTCTGCTCATGCCTGGACTAGGCCTGCTCCTACTGAGTCGGTTATTCGTGCCAGGTCCAGATCTCCTACTTCTAGGTTCATGGCTCCTCCTACAAGGCTTCCTTGTGTTGAAGGAGAGGAACATGGACATGACAATTTAAAATTAATTCGGCTCACTCCGTATACGAATTCACAGCGGATATTTGAACTTCGAAAATACACTCTTCCTGCCGATAAACGAATTGTAATGAAAAAAGGTCAAGTACCAACCCTAGAACAAATTGTATTATCAACAGCCGATGGTGATGTCTCTGCAATATTAGAAAATTATGATATTCTTGCTGGAATCTACATATGGAGTCATAATCGCAATAAAAAACGGGCGAAAATAAACATGGCAAGTGGCAAGGTTACCGCAATGACCCCAGAAGAAGTTGCTGATAGTCCAGTGGGCAAACGCCGCAGAATCTCAGCGTGTTTTAAGGTGCAAAATATAAACCGCAATCCTATACACCATTGATTTAAAAAAATTTTAAACTAAAAGGAAATTTTTGCGATGCAAATTCAGATTAAAATATTGCATGTAACTCGTCATTACATTAAAAAGTTATTGTGTTATAATTCTTGAGGCTTTAATCTTTCGTCAATGTCCCACCCAGTCTCTTTCATATGTTTTATCTATGTTCTATCTCTTTTTTTATTCGATAAGCTTGTTACACTGTGAACCAAATTTGTTCTTAATACATTAATCAGTTTTCATAAAAGAAAATTGAAAAATATCTGGAAACACTATCAGAAAAACTGTCTAATCTCGCGCTTCGAGTGGTGATCAACCGAGCCAAACGCATAAGAGCTTTGAGGTATCGCACAGACACGGCGCGGGAGAGTGTTGGTGCAAATGTGTAATACTGCTTCCTTTCCTAATCTTTTTGATTTATTGTCAAAATAATTTCATAGTTCCTTCAAAATAATTTTGAATTTTCTTATCTTATTCCGCTTTGATTTTAGACTTCCTTTTTTAACACTCATTTTAAAGTTTCTGTTTTTATCCCTAATTTATTCTAGTCTAATTCTCTCATAATTGGAACTCCTTAACAAAGGTCTTACTGCGCCGGTTCGGGAGGTGTTTTTTAAAGCCAAAAAAAAGTTAGCTGTGGTGGAATAAGTCACTCGCTTGGGAAAGAACCCATGTTCCAAACCGGGTTTGGTCAGTTTGGGCTCGTCATCTCAGAGTCCTCGCATTGTTGAAGGTCTTTCAATGACAAGCTAGAAGTCAAAGCCGAAGAGGCAGGAGAGAAGGTCTCCTATGGAGACGAGTAAGGTTCTGCAGGGCTGAGGATACGAGGTCACAAATAGGGGCGGTCACCTAAAGCTTAAGAATTAAACCTCTGTAATGAGGATATTCGCGTGACGAGGATAAGGACACCCCCAAAACTCGACGGAGACATTTCTCGAGACCAAAGGCATCATCAAGGGACAAAGAGATAGACTAAAAAGGGAAAGAGTTGGTTCGAATTCAATACCCGCATTTGGATGATCTTAGCGCTCCAAAGATGTTTCAGTCACGGATTTTCTACTCGAGAATCAGAACCTTATAAACCTCGAAAAATTAACCACCCGAAGAGGAGGAAAAGAACCCCGCAAGGAGAATAAGTAGCCCCAAATTAAGAATGGGGGAAAGTATTATTCAGATTGTCTTCTGGAATGGTCACTATTTGTTTCTGAAGCCTAAGTGAAATTTTGATGTATCAGCTGGACTCGAATCTCCTAAGCGTAAGTGAAACGTGGCTGACGGTGCTTGCTTGCTGGATTTTCATAGAACCTTATCTTTAGTAAATTAGGATTCACTGTGGAGTATATTATTGAGTTTGGGTGTAAGGACAAAATTTAATAAAGTAATGAAGAGTCTCGACGACGCGGCCAGGATGTCCATTCGAACGTCGGAGGGTCCTTCATCACCGGTTAGTATGAATTGCAGTGTTCTTCATGGTAAGTTCCTTAGCTCGGTCTTTTTTTTCTAACAATTAGCGATCTGGAAGACTTCCTTCTGAGCCGAGGCTTGAGGGGAATCGCAGTTGATTATTCGATTGCGGTACTCTTATTGGCCTACGTAGATGACATCGTGGTGATTGCTAACTTTCGTATAGGTCTCCAGAGGAAAATTAATACTTTCGCTGAATAATGTAAAATGAATCATATAGGGGTCAATAAACCTAAGACGAAGACCAAGGCCTTCCATAAAGGGAGGAAGCCCTCCATTTCAAATTTCACTTTAGATAGAATCAAGCTCAAGATGGTAACGGATTGCGATTACCTAGGTAAGTTATTTGGGATTTCAGGAACCTTAGCTCTGGCCAATACCAAAACGATGACTGATGCAAAGATTGCTGCAGCATTGACGTTCCAGGTTCTCTGATCCTCCAAGTCGAAATTTTGGCGCACCAAACAAATCTTGTACCAAAGGATTATCTCAAATGTTCTTTACTGTGTTATAGCGATCTGGGGTTGAGATATTGTGAAGAGCTAGAGATGATTCATAATACTTCCTCAGAGAGAGCTTTGGAATCCCTACAGATACACCAGGGTATTTAATTAAATTAGAGCTGGGCCGAGTATCGAGTGCGCATAACATCCTGATGATGTCCCTAGACTGGTTAGAGAAGATGCTGGGTATCGGTCCTACAGGTAAAACATCTGCTCTCCTTGTGTTGGGCGGAGAGTTTATGGCCTAGACTGTATTTTGTAACCCTGCAGTCTAACAAAGATGTCATTTTAGCTAAAAATCGAGACCCGTCTAGAGATTTAGACCAGAACAGGCTTGCGCAGACTTCTTCGCTACAAGTGCTATCCAATCTTTGGAAAAGTCCAATAGGGCAACAGTTCCTTACATGTGGGATTCCCTTTAAATTTGTCAGACTTCTTGCTCAGGCTTGTCTCATGTGATCAGTTAGTGGCAGATTCCTAATATGGGATCCTAGTTTTGGATTCGTGAAGAGGTTGCTCGGCTTAATCTGCCTAAACTCGGATTGCTTTACATCAGTAGATCTTACTGTATCTGATGCATTCCGGATCGCATTGCCAAATTGGCCGAATAAAGCAGAACTTTGCCTTGTCGCTAGATACCTGTCCGGGAAGATGAAAGTTAGATTAGTTATCTTGTCTCCCTAGGGTTAAGTTGGTTAATGATTTTAGTCAGTTTAATTTAATTTCAACAGCTTGACACATGTTGAGACCTAAGCAAATATCGCAGCTGTACTTATAGATTGAAGAAAATAATAAAAAAGTAAATACATTTTTTTCATGAAACTGGCTAATGAGAAGTAAATATCTCAGAATGACAAGATCTACGATATAACACCGATATAACACATATATATGTAGAACATAGTTGTATAATGAAGCACTAAAATTGATTTATTAACATATGAATCAGTGTTTTCTCTACTTGGACAAAATGAGGGTCGTTTATGCTCTGGTCTTCACCTTCTCAATCATTCTTAATTCTATTGGTAAATATACTAGTAAATGATATATACCTCTATATTGAAAATATTATACATGTTTCATGATAGTACTTTCAAACGAGAAGCATCATCAAGATCCCTAATTTTCAACAAATTAACTTGCGTTAGCTACTTTTCGAATACAAATTTAGCCACTATGAGCCAAAGATTACCAAGGGAAGGTTAGAAACGCCAAATTATCTTCGTTTACGTTTTATTTTTTCTTTGTATGAGACTCACAATATTACCACTGGCGTTTCATGAAATAACAAGAACGTACTTTAAACGAGTTTAATTCCCTCTTCCTTCTTGCAGAATTAAGTTTGCAGTTCGAATGTTTACCAAATGGCGATCCTATTCCCGGTGTTCCTCGTGGACAACCTTCTGATTTTCTATCATATCATTTTTCTGAAAGAAATAATTCACCCGAGAGGTTACATCCTCCTGCCAATTCTCCTCTTCATGCCAGGATCAGAACTAGGACTCCTCTTGCCAGGTCCATGGCTCCTTCTATCAAGCTTCCTTCAGCTGACGGAAAGGGATGTGGACTTGATCAAATAACATTTATCCGACTTATTCCCCACAGGAATTTTCAGCGGATATTCAAACTTCGAAGATACACTTTTCCTGTAAATGAACGACTTGAAATGCAAATAAAAAAATCTAGGTATGCGCCTACACCGACCCAAGAACAAATTGTATTATCAACTTCCGATGGTGACGTCTTTGCTATATTGAAGACTCATAATACTCTTGCTGGAATATATAGGTATGATAGTCGCGATAAGAATCGCAATAAAAGACGGGTGAAAATAAACATGGCAAGCGGAACTGTTACTCCAATGAATGGACGAGAAATCGTTGAAGCTCCAGTAGGTGAACGCCGCACAATCGCAGGGTGTTTTATAGTGCAGAATATAAACCAAATTCCTCTACACCATTAATGTAACAAAAATTTAAAACTAAAATATAATGTTTGCGATCCGAAGTCGGATCAAAATATTTCATGTAATTCGTAATTATATTAAAAAGTCATTATTTTATGATTCTCGAGGCTTTAATCTTTCGTCCATGTTTTAGCTAGGGGTTTCATATGCTTTTCACATATACAGCATCAACTTTGTGATACTAGATTCAATACATTGAGTAAATACATTTTGTTCTTGAATCTGGCTAATGAAATGTAAATATTTCCGAAGATAAGGCTTGAAGCCTATGCCTCCATTGGTGAATATAATACTATAATTATATCAGGGAGACGTAAGTTACTTAGAAAAAAGAACTAGTTGTTGTCGTTACTGTAATCTGTCTCAGGCTAAATATCTGATCCGCACATGATTCTCGTGCCGTGAATCCACATTAGACTTCCCAGATCCTCTTTTATGTTATTTCACCTCCTCCTGCCATGTCCTCTCTTCATGCCAGGACTAGGTCTTTATCTGCCAGGACTAGGTCTCCTCCTGCCAGGAATGGGCTCCTTCTGTCAGGACTAGGTCTCCTCCTGCCAGGACTATGTCTTTATCTGCCAGGACTAGGTCTCCTCCTGCCAGGAATGGGCTCCTCCTGTCAGGACTAGGTCTCCTCCTGCCAGGTCTAGGTCTCCTCCTGCCAGGTCCATGGATCCTTCTATAAAGCTTCCTTCTGCTGACGAAAAGGGATGTGGACTTGAACAACTAACATTCATCCTGCTTTATTCCCCACGAATGTTAATTTTTAATTTAAAATCGATTCTATTACGACAGAAAGCGTGTAGTTAAGATTCTATCAAGACTTAAATTAACGTCTTAATAGGGTACGAATACCCATTCTTGTAGGCGCTCGGCGCCTACTTTGACATATTTTTTATTTAAAAAATCAAACATTTGGTTTAAATTTCATGCATTTTATTGAAAATTTCTCTTTTTTGGTTGGAAATTAATCTTCCCGATAAAAAATTCATTCTTTTGCTTGCAAAATTCAACTACTTGGTTGAATG
>CAKNWT010331495.1:0-25308 GCA_932066315.1 Andricus coriarius
AGGTGTGATCAAAACTAAAATATTGACTAAATTAGTCAAAGTGAAACCTTTCCGATCTAGAAACTCTTTTTTTTAAATTCCATCCACCAATTCAGAAAAAAAATAAAAATTTCCTCCCTTCAAATTCAATAAAAATTAAAGAATTTTACATTGTAAACCTTCCAGATTTAAGTACATATTACAAAAAACGTTAGAAATTAAATTTGTAACATTAGGAACTTTTTTAATTGATCGATATAAAACAAAACACTTTTTACATCAGAATTGTGAAATTAAAACCTTTTTTATACTAGAATCCTTAAAAATTGAATTATTTTTATATTTATACTTATAGATTTATACTTTTCAGAATTCAATGATTTCAGTTACGAATTAATAATTTACAAAGTATTTAATATTATTTACACTTTCAATTTGAAATGGTTCAATTTTTGAACAATTTCAAATCATATAATTTTCTTAACTTTAAAAGATTAATTTTTTGAAGCATCCAATTAAAAATTTTACAATTTGAAAAGTTTTCAATTTATCAGTGTCTTCTGAATATTAATCAACGAATTTGAAATTATTTGGAATTTATTGAAAATCGAAAATAATTTATTAAGCTTTAATTTAAAGTTGACGATTGTTTTCCCCTTAGGGCTTTCGATTAAATTCCCCCACAGTCAGTGGTTATCTAACTTTACCATCAAACTTGTTGAATTTCAAACCCTGTTTATGACAAGTCTAACTTCATAATTATATGAATAGCGATAATATGATACACACGAAAAATAGAACGTTTTTCATGATTTTGAGCTTAAGTGATACTGCCACAATGTATTTAACTATTTCAATCAGTGAAATAAAAAAACTGATGTATCAATTTAAATCCTTGGTAGTGATTTAATTTTTGAAATATTTACTAATTGAGAGTTAGACTGGTTTCTGGCCCTCTGTGCGGGGGAAGGTACCACGTTTCATATGTGTAATTAAGTATTAATCAAATATCAATACATTATTTGTAAAAATTAAACAAATTACGGTAAAATTATTGATTTTTCTTCTTATTCAATTGATTATCACATGAAATGGTATTTCTAATGTCAAGTTCATCTTATGATCGTAATATCATGAAAACTTTGTGTGACTGAAAGTTAATATACTTCTCTAAAGGAAGGAAGGAAGGAAGAAACCGATCTAGTTGCGACATTAATACTTGTCGATGCGACAATAATTCAATAAATTGGTTTCGGTCGCTCGTTACTCATTGCGCAGAGAGAGCAGAATCTTGTTTGTAATCGTCCAAGTTTGATGAAATTCCATCTAACTTGAATCTTACTTCGTATACTAGCAAATTGAAGCATGAATCTCTCACACTAAAATTTATCAATAAAAGTAGATTCGATTTACTACGACCATTTTTATTTGCAACTTAAGGGGTTCAAAATATAATCCGAGAACAAATAGTCAACGAGGATTAATTGATACCTTTAATTAATCAGTCCGATCACGGATTACATAAAACGTTACTATTGAATAACTTAAAACTGTCGATTCAAATTCAGCTGTTTCGATAACAGCAACATTTTAGCTGGGAAAAAGATCCGATGAAATGGAAAAGATTTGAATCGGTGAATTTAATTATAGCAACTTGACGGGATTGAATGTATTTCTCGGCTTTAAATATCACTAAAATTTATTTAAAAGGTCTTTTCCTTTCGTTATTAACTTTCTCCATAATTTCGTTTATCGAAACGATTGACTCTTTAATACATTCAATTCCGCCAAAATGTTATAATTTAACATTTTTGTTTATAAATCACTTTTCTAAATTTTCTTCTCAAATTTAAATTGTTACAAACAATATTTAGAAAATTTATTTTTAATGCTCGTAATCAACTAATGTTAATTATTCATTTTTCTTGGCCAACTTTTATTTCACAACTTCAAGTAATTGTACTTGGCCAAGTTTTTGCATTGCAGATGTTTTTCGTGGGATTTTACTACTTTTAAAAAAATATATATACAAAAATGTTATAAATTAAACACTTATAAAATAATCCTCATGAAGTATTTCAATTTTGAAATGAAATTGTTACTCGGAGTTAGAGTTAGACCTGGACAAGAAGGCTTTTCGTAGCGAAATTTTGATGCCAGAATTTACTGGTACCAGCATACACTGGTATTAATAAATTCAATTTTATATGATGAAATCTATTAAATTTTACAAACTGATGGTAATATTATAAATTCTTGAAACACAGTACTACACAAGTGTTAAGCAGACCAAAAGATTTGTGTGCAACCGTGCGCGAAGATAAAAAATTCAATTTTTCATGATAAAGTATAAAAAATTCTTTTTAAACTATTAAAGATCTTACCAATTTTAGAAAACCGCTCTCGAGGATATTACCGTGCACCTACATTCATTATTGTACCTTAATTGACAAAATATATTTTGCTGTAGCCATGCGCAAACCTAAAAAATTCTATGTTTGATGATAAAATTTTAAACTATGAAAACTATTATAAATTAGACTAACATAAAAACATTAAAATTTATTGAACAAATAAGGTTATCATAAATTTTATAAACATAGCATTGGAAAATGATGCCGTGCATGTCCAGATAAAATTTTAAATCATTCGGTTGGATAATTTTGTCTGAGGCCCTTGACAAATATGAAAAATTCTACTTTGTTATAGTGTTCCAGAGTTTTCACTTAATCAAGCTCGATTAATAAAAAAATGCATATAGTTTTAAATTTTACGGCTTTTAGCCTTTTATTAAGATCGATTGAGAATCGCGCCATTAATCCAATAAAAGTTGAAAACCCATAGTTTTCTCGTAAAAATAGATTTGTGTTTTTTGTTTGTTTTGTTATTTTACTTAGCAGCGATTGGCAATCATAAATCTTTGATTGTATATGTCATAAAAAAAACCAGTTTGTTACAAATTATTAACATAATTTAAATTTAACAATGTAACATAAGCAAAAATGTAGTCTCTAAACCTGAATCAGTAAAAAATCAACTAATTCAATCAGTGCTAAGGATTTCAACTTACAAATCAGTTTTTTTTTAATTTCATTAATTAAAATAGTAAAATACATTGTAACAGTCCCACTTAAGCACAACATTTTTAAAAACGTTGTGTTTTTCGTGACAAAGCAGACTTCAAAATTTGAAATAATAATTGTACTCACCACATGCTTTAGAAAATTCAAAACAATAATATTTTCATCAATATCATTTTAATTGATTATTTTATATTTTAAAAAAATATCTTGACATTCTATAAAAATACTAATAAAAATTACCTTTAAAATCATACTAAGATTTTAAAACAATGTTAATTATTTCCAGAGTTATTTTCATTTTTCAAAAACATGGAAATTTGACTTTTTTTAAAATATTTTGCCAAAAGTTTCCAAAAGTTAAATATAAGATTTATAACCAAAAAGGATCATATTTCTACCAAAATAGTTGAATTTTCAACAAGGAAGATTTTTCAGTAAAAAAAAATTGAACCAAATTGTTCAATTTTAAAGTCAAAAAGATGAATATTCTACAAAACTGTTACATATCCAAGTCAAAAAGACTAGTTTGGTACAAAACAGTCGAATTTTCAATCAAAAGGCTAATGTTAAACTCAATTGTTGAATTCTAAAGCCAAAAAGATGAATTTTCCATAAAACATTTGATTTTTCAACCGACAATATGAATTTTTGATTAAAAAAACTAATTTTCAACCCAAAAGTATGAATTTCTAACCAAAAAAAAACGAGAGTGAACAGTGAAACGGGAGAGGAAGAGGTTAGGAATCTGATGACAGACATCGGAAGCACAAGTGACGGTGAAAGGGATAAAGAGATCGGGAGAAATGAAGGAAGGCATGTTGCTGGTGACATTAGGGAGGGAGGAGGATTGATTTGAAATAATAAAAAAAAGAAGGAAGAAGAAAGAATAAGAAAGCTGGTAGTTGGACGTTAAGAGGTGAAGATACTAAGCGTTCTAGAGGAAAGAAGAATGTAGGAAAGGAAGGTAAACCTGGACCTCTGGGGAAAAGATAAATTAAAAGAATTCAGAGGAAAAATGTGATAGAAAGATAAAGGAGTAGACAAGATAATAAAAAGAATGAAAGGGGTGATCAAGAAAATGAGGGGAGAGGTAAGATCAAAAGGAGAATGGGAATGGGTAAGAAAAGGATGGTGAGATGAGGAATACGAGGATGTTAAAGGGAAAATAAAAAAGCGCGTAAGAAAATAAATGCTAGAAGAGGTTGACAAAAGGAAGGGCAATAGAAGAAAACGAGAGTATGAGAGAAAGTTGAACGATTAAAGGCAAAAGGAAAAGGAAAGGTAGGAGGTAAAAAAATCAGTAAGAAAAAGGAGGAAATGAGACGTGATAAATAGGGGAAGAGGAGGAAAGAAGGGCTTGGATGAGGAGATAAAAATGAGTGAGTGGACAGAGTTCTTTAAAGGCTTGTTTGGGGTGATAAACGAAGGATAAAGCAGGACGAGAGAAAATCATTAGAGGGAGAAGCGGAAGAAGCGACATAAGCAGAGAAGAAGTGAACGGGGCAATAGAAAGGCCTAGAAGAAATAAAGTAACAGTAGAGGATGGCATGGACAATGAAGCGCTGAAGTATGATGGGGAAGCAGTGTGAGAAGAAATGTGAGAAGAGATGTCGTTGGATTATAAAATCTATACGGAAGTTCTCAGGAACATGCTAGATTGAAAAGCAGAAGAAAAAGGAAGTATTCGACACAACGAGACTGGTTTAGAAAAAAAATGGGTGGAAAATATAAAATTCACGTCCTAAACTACCTAGTTAATAGGAAATAGGCGGAAATAAGAGAAACTAGTCGCCTTGTTCATGGATTCCAAAGTGGATTTCAAAGCAGTTTTCGAAACGGTAAACAGAAGGGTGCTGTGGGAAGCTGTGACTAGGTTCAGAGTGAGGACAGGAAATGGAAAGGAGAGAGATTCTGGACAGTTAGAGGGCTTAGGCAAGTTTGCCCGTTATGTCCGCTATTGTTTAGTATAAGGTTCGCAGACTTAGAGGAAAGTTAAAGGAGAAAGGAAACGGAGGGCGATCCTAAGTAGCAGTAAGATTTGCTCTTTAGTATATACAAATGATCTTGTAGTTTTAGCACACCAAGATAATGTGCTTCATAAATAAAAGGAGTAAAGTAGAGTACAAATAGAAGATTGCATGAACTGCAATAAAAGAAAAGGATGGGGCACAGGAAAGAGAAGCTTCAAGAGCGACTGGAGGATCAGAGTATGGATGTCGGATATCTTATCTGGACAGTCCTGTGATATGGAGTAGAGATTTGTGGATGAAAGGAGCATAAGAGAGTGGCATGTCTTCAAGGAAGGTTCTTTAGGTGGGTCATGGGGAAGAGTTGGAGCTACTCAGGATATATTTTGATAGAAGAACTAGGAAAAGAGAAATTGATAGTTCAGCATTTTGAGAGCTTGGAAGTTTGAAGAGAAGCTTAAGAGGAGAATAAAATTGCACAAAAATGCCTAAAGTGAGATCCGGGATAGACAGAGGAGAGGCAATGTAGAAGTTTTAAGGAGGGCGGGTGAAAGACAGCCAATGAGAAAAGAATGTGGTGTCTGAGAAGGGAGTATAGATTGTATTGGCAGGAAATAGAATTGGAGTGGTAGTGAGGCAGGAAGAGAAAATATGGAGGAAAGTTACGGAATCAGAATAAAATAAACGGTATAAGATGTTTAAGTTGGTGGGGGAACCAGAATACCTGAAAAAAATTCAAAAAGGAGAGTAAGCGGAATAGGATTGTGTGAAAGGAAATCTGGATGGAAATGGTCAGGAAGTGAGATAGATGAAGAAACTGGAGGAAATGAGGGAAAAAAGGGAGAAGCTAGATAAAGCTAAGAGTTTTTGAAGAAAAAATTTAATTATAGAAGTAAATTAAAAAGTCGAGAAAACTATTAAACTAAAGCACAGTAAGAGTAAACAGAAGCCCTCTAAGGTTGGTTGTGCACATATAGTTTGTAAATAGTAGCAAATAGCTGAGAAGTTAGAATTTAAACTACATATTTAACATAAGTTAGAATAAGTAAATTAAGGCACTTATGAAACTGATTGTAAAGGGAACGGAGGCCCTCAACCCCGTAAAAGAGGGGGATTAAACAGATACTTACTTAATAGTAGACTTTTCAACCATTCTGAATGAAGAAATTAACTTTTAACCAAAAATGGTTGAATTTCTTTATTGGGTTCTTTTAATTCAGTTCGCATTTATGTAGGAAAACGAGAAAATGGGAAAAGATGGAAATAGGGTATGTACTAAAGATTAACAATTTTAATAAGCATTGAAGTTTATTTTTACTGCTTTTGAAATACTAGGTTTGAAAACTGTAAATTTTGCTTTGAAAATAAAGTTAATTTTCCACTGCACACTTTTTCATTTCGCACTACATGTTTTGTCTTTTTTATTTTCTCATGTTATCGCTATTTATATAATTATGAATTAGCACTTGTAATAAAAAATATAAATAAAAAAAATATTTCTTATATTGTAGGATCATTTAAAGTTGAAATGTTTCAGAAATATATAATTACGATTTTCGATTGTGCGCATGCGTGTAGTAATAATTACTAATTGAATTAGTATATTTTTACTACTAATCAGTAACTGAATTCTAGCTACACCAATTAGTAGAATTGAACTGACAATCATTTATATTTTACTAATTAAAATTTAGAGACTAAAAGTTCTTTCGATTCGAGTGCGATTTTGATTAAAACTTAAATTTCTAGAAAATATGTAACCAAATCAAAATGCTTCTTCAGGGATTTACCAAATGTTCTCTAAACGTAGAAAGGTTTTTATAAACGATTTCTGTCAATATTCTCGAATTTAAGAAATAGTCAATACGAGATCGTGACAGGAATACACCAATAAGGTAAAGCCTTCTGAAATAACTGAGCTGATTTTCTGCTAAGGCCTTTTTATATTTTAGGATAACCGTGAACCTGGACCTACAGTTCATGGTAACTTACCTCATGAAAAAAGAAATAGATCTTCTCATTCGGGACTTTTATTGTTATTCTGAATCCTACCCTCGAACTTGAACTTTTTTTTGCCTATCATATTTCAAAGAAAAGGTCTTTTCTTTTTATGACCATTATATTTAGCTCCAGACAAAGCCTTTCTTATGTGCCTTTATCTTGGCTGATATTTCACGTCAATCTGACTGTACTTTTCCCATGAGATCGCTATAACATAAATGAGACGTTTAACTAACTAAATTTTGCATATAAGGCACTTACAGAAGAAAACCGTTTGTTAAGCTGAGAATAACTTTATTTTAAAAGAAAGTTATCCTGTTGGATAGTACGTGTTTTTAAAATCTATAATTCTGTATCTTGATAAATTTTGAAAATTTCAATCAATCCACTCTTGAATATCAGCGTTGGAGAGGAGTCTAGCGATTTTAATGGAACTTTGTAAAACTTTAGTGTGGGGTGAGTGACGTTTATAGTTGGAATGGTTTTCCAAAATTTTGCAAATTGAAGGAATTGGAGTATTTTCCATTTTGAGACCCCACTTTTTTGAAAACTCTATATCTACCACACCCTAATTGATTTTTAATGATTTTTTATATTCTTAAATACTTTTATTGAAGATTTCAAAGAATTGTAAGGAATCAAAATATTTATATTAATATAAAATAAAATATATGCTTTTAAGCGAAAAATGTATTCAAAATTCTTTTCTAGATTTTTGTGTTTTTAAACTGCATTAAAAAGGCCTATAAATTATACACTCCACCTGCAAAAATCATTAGGATAGACGTTCTTTTTTATTGGAATCCTTCCAAGCGAAACCTTTTTAAACGGAAGACTTATAAAAATCAATCATTTTAAATTATAAGTCGCCATGAATGTCAAGTCTTTAAATTAAATAGAAATAAGTTCAGAATATCTAGAGAATAAATAAAAATTACTACCTGGGAGGAAATGTATTTTTATAATAAAATATAATAAATTACAAGAAATTACAATAATATGAAAATTATAATATTTTGTAAAGATTTGTAACTTACTCATGTAATTTTTAAAGAATCTTCGGATAGTAGGTAAAAATTACATTTCATTACATTTTAGAAAATCACATAAAAAATAACGTACTGTCTAGTCTATATTGAACGCAGAATATTATTACCTTCCGCGGTATTATAAAGAAAAAATCTTCATGTTTTTTATTATAAAAATTAATGCACTTTATCAAGAGTACCAAAAAACAGGCGCGTATATAGATCATTTCCGCCGGTAGTATACAATGTTTTTTAATGATTCCAACACTTACAAAACTTCACAGATTTTGGAAACGTACAGATTTTGGATTTAGCTAACATGAGAAAATTCGAAATTGAACATTTTAAAAATAAAACATTTAGGATTACACATTTTGTATTGAATGCGTTTCCAAATAGGAAATTAAAAATTGAAAGCACTTAAAAATAAAGATACCTATTAAAAATTAAATTTGAAGAGTTGCTCAATTCAGGGATATGGATGAGAAGAATTGTAAATCTGAATATACAATTTTGGGCCTAGCTAATCCCAACAATATACAATTTTTAAATTGTAACTCGCGAGTAAAGACAACTATCTAGAAGCTCGGTTGATGAACGAATTATCTTTGCAGTCAAATAGTTACAAGAAACTGCGTTCATCTGCCTCGTAAATGAACTTCTAAAAAGGTACATCAGGACCGCAAATGACTAGCAGCAGTTGCGTAAATTAATAATTAATACATGTTTGAATTTAATGGTGAGTGCGCTGCTTGCGTAAATTGCGCCCTCTTCGCTAGATACATTAATCTGTATAATTTTGAGTCGTTCCGTTAGTTCATTAATTTTAATTTTAATTTGTGGTATATATTTGTCTTAACAATATTAATTATAGTAATGTGTTTATACAAATGTGTTTATATTAACTTCACTCATATTTTCTTACTATTTATATTGTCAGGACAAATACAGACTACATATTTTATATTGAAATTAATTAACCGAAACATTTTTTAATCCATTGAAATTTTTATTTACTTTAACTGGAAATTACTAAATTGTAACAGAATTTTCTGAAACATGTGGAAAATGTAAAAACGGTTGCTGCATGAAGCTTTAGTGGCGCGTCCCTGAAAATTCCTACAGAAATTTCTAACAGTGGATGAAAATGCTTTAAAATTCGATAATTCAAAAAATTATGCTACAAAAAACTGTTGCACGGTTATGCAATGGGTATTTATCATAGTTAAAAAGGTGATATGTAGTTTGAATTTTGTAATCAGGCAGGAGATCATGAATGCTTAAACTTGAATGAAAATCTAAGTTTTATGAACATATTGGACAGTCGATAACACATATTGTACGATCGCTGGTTTCAAATTGGTACTTCAATTTAGGAATGATGAGGAGATGCGAGGAATGACAGTCTGCATGTTTGGAGATATTGATGTGAACTCTCCTAGGTGAATATATAGGACTTAAATTAGGGTTGATCTTCAGGGAGGATTGCGCAATTATACTGTAGCGGATTCATTCTTCCGAATATAATTTCCGACCACCGATAACAATTCAGGACTTTAATTGGTCAGAGATTGGTCTCCTTAATTAAGAGATTTCTACCATCGATTGATTTGATTTTCAGGACAATGCCAAATTAAAATGTAGACATTCGAATTTTTTTCTCAATTGTGTCTTTTCGAACATTTGAATTTTAAACTAATTCATTTTCAAGTCTTAAATTTATAATTATCCAAAGAAATTAAAATTTTCACGCAAAGCTAAGAAAACTTAAATAGCATCAGAAAAATGCTGAGCTTTAATTTTTAGGGCCATCCACAAATTACGTAATATATTTTTTGCCAATTTTTTACACCTCCCCTCACCAATGTGACAAGTCGTAACAAAATGGTTTAGACCACCCCCCCTCCTAGAAACACAGTAGCGCTATCATGTTTACTATTCACAATTGAAAATTTTTCAATTATAAATCTATTAAATTGAATAAACTTAAATTTTAAAACCTTTGAAATTAAATAATTTTCCATTTTAAATCTTCATAATTGAACTATTTCAAAAAACATTCAAAATCGCATCGTTTTCTACTATACACATTAAATATTGACGAGTCTTCAATTGCGAATCTTAAAACGGGAAGAGTTTTTCATTGTAAATCTTCAAAATTGAACTACATATGCTAAAAAACGTCATCTTAAAAATGAATCATTTAAAATCATTATGGTAAACTATAAACATTCCAAATTAATTAATCTTCAATTGTAAATGATAAAAAGGAAAAATTTTAAATTGCGACTGTATAAAATTTAAGAATTTTCAATTATAAATCTTAAAAATTGAACTATTAAAGAAAACATTGAATAATTTTCAATTCAATATTTTCAAAATTCAAAAATTTGCAATTATAACTCTAAAATATTGTAGAACATTGAATTGATAATCTTCAAAATAAAATATTTTTCAATTTTGAAAATTTCAAATTAAAAATTATGTATGCAAGAAGGTAGAAGAGTACAGAGGGATCACTCTCATGCCGGTGAGTTATAAAATATACGCAGAAATTCTAAGAAAAAGGTTAGAGAGTCAGATAGAAGAGAAACAAAGTATCCCACACAATCAGACGGGATTTAGAAAAGGGATGGGGACAATAGATAACATTTACGTACTCAACTACTTGGTTAACAGAAATCTAGGGAGAAAGAGAGGGAAATTAGTCGCCTTGTTCGTAGACTTTAAAGCAGCTTTTGACTCAGTGAATAGAAAAGTGCTATGGCAGGCAATGAAAGGGAGGGGAATAGAGGAAGGGTTGGTAGAGAGGATAAAGGAAATTTTTATTGAAACCAGGATGAGGGTGAAGATAGGGGTAAAAAAAGGGGAGGTCTTCTGGACAGGAAGAGGTCTAAGGCAAGGGTGCCCGTTGAGTCCGCTACTCTTTAATATGCTTCTGGCAGACCTAGAGGAGAAGCTAAAGGAGAAAGGGAAAGGGGGAACGATTTTGGGTAACAGCAAAATATACTCTCTAGCATACGCGGACGATGTAGTTCTGTTAGCAGACGACGAGAAGGGGATGAACTTAATGATGAGAATCTTCGAAGAGTATGTGGGAACAAAAGAACTGACGGTGAACGTAGGGAAGACCAAGGTGATGTGCTTCAGAAGTAAAAAGACCAAAATAGATTACGTTTGGAAGATGAATGGACAAACAGTGGAAAGTGTGGAGGAGTTCTGTTACTTAGGTTTTTGGTTTGAGGCAGGAGGGGGAAGCGAGGTACAGGTGAGGAAAAGAATCGAATGTGCGAGTAAAGTAATGGGACAAGTATGGGGTATAGGAAAGAGAAGGTTCAATGACGATTGGAGAATGCGGGTTTGGTTGTTTGATGCGTTGGTTTGGGCGGTGTTGTGTTATGGAGTGGAGGTCTGGGGTTGGAAGGAACATAGAAAAGTGGAAAGCATGCATGAGAGATTTCTGAGATGGGTAATGGGGGTTAGTTGGAGCTGCCCAGGATACATGTTGAGGGAAGAACTAGGAAGGGAAAAAATGGTAACTAGACAAATTAAGAGAGCCTGGAGGTTTGAAGAGAAGCTGAAAAGGGGAGAGGGGAGCAGAATAGCACAAGTTTGCTTAGACGAAGTTCGGAACAAGGACGCGAGAGGTAATTTAGGAAATTCGAAATGGGAGGAAGAAAGGAAAAAAATGAGGAGGGTTTGTGATATACAAGAAGGGGCTTTGGATTGGCAGAACATAGAATTAGAGCTATTAGTAAGACAAGGAGAAGAGAGATGGAGAAAGATTATGGATTCGAGGTACAATAGGTGGTATATGATGGTCAAAGGGTTGACGGAACCAGAATATTTGCAAAAAATAAAAAAGGAAGATAAATGGAATAGGGTGGTACGGTTTAGAATGGGAGAAGGAGTGAGAGCTTGCAGATATTGGATGGATGAAGAAGACAATCTGTGCAGAGTATGTGGATACGAAATGGAGTCATGGGCACATGTGTTAGAGAGGTGTACGGGAGAGGAAGATGGACAGTTGAGTGTGGATGAGTGTGTAAGATGGATTTTGGATGGTAGTGGACAGGGAGTGATGTGGATGAAGAAACTGGAAGAATTGAGAGAAAGCAAGGGAACAGGGCAGAGCCAAACGGTTGATCCTATTGAAGGACAGTAAATAATAAATTCTAAAAATCGTGGAAAACATATTCTTGAGGTAAGAGGAAACGGAAGCCCTGGAAGATCGCTCATTTATAGATTTAAGACTATTGTTATTATTATGAATAAGGCGAAACAATAGAATATAAGTAGCGGTTAAGTTAGATTAAGGATGAAGTGTAAATATATGTACAGGGAGCGGAGGCCCTCAAACCCGTAAATGGGAGAGATTAAATATACATACATACATACATACATACATGTAAGTTTTAAGTTTTGCAATTAATAATGATGTAATTCTGATGACTTACCTTTAAAACTTCTTCAATTTGGAAGATATAGGATTGAAAATCATTGACTTTTAATCTTTAAAATTATCCAAATAAAGAATTTGGATTTATGCATCTTTAAAATTGAAGAATCTTCGATTGTAAATGTTAAAATATGAAGAATTTTCCATTTCAAATCTTCAAAATTAAATTACATATTCCAACAAATCCTTAAAAATTACATCATTTCAAACTATAAAGACTCCAAATTAATGAATCTTCAATTGTAAATGTTAAAAAGGGAACAATTTTGAATTGCCAATCTTTAAAATTAAAGAATTTTAAATCTTTAAAATTGATTATTAAAAAAACCTTCAAAAGTACATAGATTTAAAATATAAATTTTTTAAAAATTGAAAAGTTTTAAATGAGATTTTTTTTAAATTCAAGAATTTTCAATTGTAACTCGAAATTACATATTTTTAAATTATATACATTAAGTGTTGTTTAATCTTCAATTGAAAATATTCAAGATAGAGTTCCAGAATATATGTATTTTATGAACATCCAATTACGATATAAAATCTCAAATGAAATTATTAATATATGTATAAACTTAAACTAAAATAACCAAAATATTCTGAGGTACGATTGCGATCATAATGAATGTCAATTAAAATGTAATGAAACGAAATTATACAATTCTCTCAAATCTTTGATCAAATTACCGAACTTTATATTTTTAACAATTAAGAAGATTTAAATTCTTTACGAAAGGTATTAAATATTTTTACTTCCTGTTTAATCAAAGGCAGTTCGGTTTATCTGTAATGGCAATACAAAGGGGGACAAGGATGGCGAAATAACGTAGGTTCATAGATAAAGGGAAAACCGTGTTGGGCTTCGTTCTAGTAGAAGAAGAAATAAGGAAGTTAATAATTAGAATTGAAGTGGGTAATGAGATAAGATCTGAGAATTTCCCAGTAATGGCAACGTTAAGAGGTTGAACTTCTCAGCACTTAAGTGAGAAAAAGGAAGTAGGAAAGGAAGGTAAACATGGGCCCTGGGGAGGAGATAAATTAAGAGAATTCAGAGGAACAATAACGAATGGAAATATAAAATCTATGGACGAGGAGGGGTGGAAGTGATAATAGAAAGAATGAAAGGGGTGATTGAGAAGATAATGGAAGAGGTAAGACTAAAAAGAGAGAGAGAATGGGTGAGAAAAAGATGGTGGGATGAGGAATATAAGGAGGGTAAAGAGAGAATGAAGAAGTGTGTAAGAAAATGGAGGAAAGGAGAGATTGACAAAAGGGAGTACAATAGAAGAAAGCGAGAGTATGAGAGAAAGTTGAACGAAAAAAGGCAGAGGGAGAGGTAGAGAAAGCAGTAAAGGAAGAGATTAAATGGTAGGTGATAAATAGGGAAAGAGGAAGAAGGATGGGCGCGAATGATGAAATAGAAATGAGTGAGTGGCCAGAGTACTTGAAGGATTATCAATGGGGGGGGGGGGGCAATGGATAAGGGAGTACGCGACAAAGTGATTAGAGGGAAAAGGGAAAGAGGGGAATGACATAAGCAGAAAAGAAGTAAATGTCTGTAACAAAGAATAGAGAGGTGCAGGATGGCTTGAAGAATGGATGACGGTAGAGGTGGAGGTAGATATAGACGTAAAAGGTAGAGGAATATAGCAGAATCACATTCATAACTGTTGGCTATAAAATTTATGTAGAAGTTCTCAGGAACAGGTTAGAAGGACCAGCAAAAGAAAAAGGAAGTATTGCACACAACCAGACGGGCTTTAGGAAAAGAATAGTAGCAACAGATCAAATTGACGTCGTAAACTATTTAGTTAATAGGAAAGCAAGCTATGAAAGAGAGGGGAGTAGATGAAGGGCTGATTATAAGAAAAAAATTTTTTTTGCGGAGACCATGTTCAGAGTGAGGATAGGAAATGAGAAAGAAGGCGATTTTGGACAGGAAGAGAGCTCAGGCAAAGTTGTCCGTTGATTGCGTAAGATTTACTCTTTGGTATATACGGATGATGTACTTTTAGCAGAGAACGAAAGAGGGATGAACTTGATGATGAGAGAGTTTGAAGAATACGTGAGAGGAATAGACTTAACGGCGAATACAAGTGAGACAAAGATTATGTACCTCAGGAATAAAATGAGTAAAGTACAAATGGAAGATTAATGGAGAAATGATGGAACTAGTGGAGGAGTTCTGTTCCTTAGGGTTCTGGTTTGAAGCAAGAAGCAGCAACGATCTGCAAGTGAGGAAAAGAATGGAGTATATGAGTAACATAGTGAGACAAGTATGGGGCGTAGAGAAGAAGAGATTTAAGGACGACTGGAGGATGAGAGTATGGATGTTCGATGTGTTAGTCTGGAAAGTTTTGTGCCATGGAGTGGAGATTTGAGGATGGAAGGAGTGGAAAGTCTTCACGAAAGAGTCTTGAGGTGGGTCATGGGGGTGAGTTGGAGTTGCGCACAATATATGTTGAGAGAAGGACTAGGAAGAGAGAAACTGATATTTAGACAACTTAAGAGAGCTTTGAATTTTTATGAAAAGCTAAAGAGGGGTGAGGGGAGAAAAATTGCACAAGCATGCCTAAGTCATATCCGGAATAGCCAGCGACGAGGCAATCCCCCCGCTCCCCGGGGGGGGGGGGGGGGGGGCGAGAGACAGCAAATAAGGAAAGAATGTGGTATACAAGAAGGGAGTCTATAGACTGGCAAAATACAGAAATTGAGTGCTAGAGAGTTAGGGAGAGGAAAGATGGAGGAAAATTATGGAATCAGAATACAACAAATGGTATAAGATGTTTGAGTTGGTGGGGGAACCAGAATACCTGAAAAACTTCAAAAAAGAAAGTAAGTAGAAAAGGATGCTGCGATTCAGAATGGAGGAGGGAATGAGAGCATGCCGATACTGGATGGAGGAACAGGACAAATTATGTAGAGTGTGCGGTTCAAAGTGAAATCTAGGGCCCATTTATTCGAAGTGTATACTGGAGAGGAAGAGGAAAGCATAAGTTTGAATGACTGTGTGAAAGGCATTCTGGTTGGAAATGGTCGCGGAGTCAGATGGATTAAGAGACTGAAAGAACTGAGGGAAAACAAAGTGTGGGAAGCTAGATTATGCCA
Organism: Andricus coriarius; assembly: GCA_932066315.1. Taxonomy (NCBI): domain Eukaryota; kingdom Metazoa; phylum Arthropoda; class Insecta; order Hymenoptera; family Cynipidae; genus Andricus; species Andricus coriarius. The sequence continues at coordinate 15,623 of CAKNWT010331495.1, forward strand.
AGAGTCTTTGAAGAAAATATTTAATTAGAGAATTAAAATTAAAAGTCGAGAAAACTATGAAACTAAAAGATGGTAAGAGGAAACGAATCCCTGGAAGCTCGCTCATGCGTATGTAGTCTGTAAAAAGTAGTCTGTAAGTGTAGTGTAAAGCTGGGAAGTTCGAATTTAAGCTATATGAATTCGACCAGATAGGAATGTTAGTGAAGTTCATTCTTTTCCAAACCCTCCTTAATTTCATCACTCACTCTTAAAGATCTAAATTTTGGATTCTAAAGAAAATAAACATCACTAGTAACATATCTATCTGGTTGAATTCACATAAAAACAACACCCCACATATCATATGTATTATGAAAATTTCAACAAAAAGAAAGCAAAACATTTTCGGAACCTCCGAGAAATTCTTTAAAATATATAAGAATATGTGGGAATATTTCGGAATACTTGAGAATATCAGGAATATCAAGAATATTTTCGAATAGATGGAAATATTGATGGAATATTTCGAGAGTGTAGGAGAAATATGGGAGTGGTTCACCCCTCGAAAAATTCATTTTCTTATTTAATTTTTTGATTATGGATAAAGTCGTAAAATGAATTATTACAATAAGGCTATAAAAATACTGAATAATATTGGTAAAATATATATTTTTTTTAATAAGTTGAAATGGTTCACATCAAGTAGCTCTGGTTGTTAACATATACAAAAGACAAATAAATCTTTCTTTCAATGTGAAACAAGCATCCATTCCAATTTACTAATTTGAATTTAAATAAAACTTGAAATGAAATTAAGGAGTAGAAAAATGTAATAGAACATTTACTTTGCTGAAAAAAGTGGAACGGGTACATTTTATTTTATTAAAGCGACCCTCGTACTTAATGGAAGAAAAACGATTTGGCCGATTCAAGACACATCGTGGATTTCTTCTCCATTGGGCATTGAGTAATTGTTCGATGACGATAAAAACTGACAGTTGCCAAATTCAAATTATTAAAATATGGAGAGAAAAATAATTACATTTGACAAAGACCTACTACTGTACTATTTATTATAAGTTGAAGGTCGAATAGAAAGTCCAATTAAAAAGAGAGGGTTGTAATTTTATTCTGATAAAAGGCGACTCATTACGTTTCAAAATTTATTATTTATTTTCGACAGAAAATTATTTAGATTTCGGACGGAAAATAATTTTAAAAATTTAACACCTTTTTTTAACTGTGCAACTATTTTCTACTATTTAAAAAAAGAATGACACTAATTCTACTATTTTCTGAAATTGTTCGCTAACGCAGCGATTTTTCACATTGCCCTTAAGCACAATTTTTAACTTCTTAACTAATTGGCTAAAGTTACATATCTGCTATTTCAAAACTTGATATCTCAAAAGATTTTCGAACATTTCAAGAGATTTCGAAGATTTTGAAAGAATATTATAGAGTTTCAAAGCTTTAGAGTATTAGAAAAAATTCCAAGGAATTTCAGAATAATTTACAGATTTCGAGAGATTTTAAGAAGTTTCATCTCATTTCAAAGTTTTTAAAAATTCTGCAGAGACTTTAAGAGATATTACAAATTTCAAGATAATTAACAGTATTTCAAAGTATTTTAAGGGATTTCACTAGACCTACGCAATTTTATAGGATATCCAAGGTTCTAGAAGATTAAAAAAAAAACGGATTTGAAAGATTTTAGGGTATTTTACAAGATTTAAAGAGATTAAGCAAATTCCAAGGGAGTTTAAAAGAGTATCAAAGATATCAAAGGATTTCAAAGATTTGGAAAAGATGTGAATTTACAGTGCTCTATAAGATTTCAAAGATTTGGATATTTTTAAAGGAATTTTGAAAGATATTGAAGATTTCGAGGTGTAAAGTATGTCAAATTTCATTAGATTTTTTGCAAGATTTAGGGATTTCAAAAGACTTCAAAGAATAAAGTGTATTTAAAAAGATTCCAAAGACTTTCATGCGATGTCAAAGAATTTCGGGGAATTATAGAAAAATTTCGAATGAGTGGAAAATTCTAAGCAATTTCAAATTATTTCGCAAGATTTCAGAAAATCAAAAAAATTCCAACAATTTTTACGGTATTTATAAAATTTCAAGAGATTTCAAGGAATTGAAAAATAATCGAAAAATTTATAGAATTTCAAAAAGAATTAGAAGATTTCTATAAGATTATTAGCAATTACAAAAATTGGACAGTTTTTCAGGGATTTCAGAGAATGTTAAAGATTTGAAAGAATTTCAAGAGATCAGGACGTTTTGTCTAATTTGAATGTTTTCAAAATTTTTGTGCAAACTTTAAGAGATATTACAAGTTTTAAGATAATTAACAGGATTTCAAAGTATTTTACGGGATTTTACCAGACCTACGCAATTTTTGTGAATCTCCAAGGACTTGAAAGATTTAAAAAATTTTAATGGATGTTCAAAGGATTTCAATGATTTCAAGGGGTTTTCGGAAATATATGAAAATTTAAGGGATTTCTACGGATCGCATGGGATTTTACAGTGTTCCATAAGATTTCAAAAATTTTGATATTTTGAAAGAATTTAAAAAGATATTGACGATTTTAAGATGTATGTCAAAAATTGTTTAGATATTTTTCAGGATTCAAGGGATTTCAAAACATTCAAAGAATTTTAAAGAATATAGTGTATTCAAGAAGATTCCAAAGAATTTCATGAGATTTCAAAGAATTTCGTGGAATTATATAAAAGTATCAAAAGATTAAAAAATTTCTAAGAATTTCAAATTATTTCGCAAGATTATAGAATATTTCAAAGATTCTGAAGAATTTTTACGGTATGAACAAAATTTCAAGGGATGTCAAGGAATTTTTAAATATTCGAGAAATTCATAGGATTTCAAAAGAAATGAAAAGATTCCATAAGATTATTCGAAATTTAAAAAATTGGATGGACTTTAACGGGACTTTAAAGTATTCCAAGATATTTTACTAGATCTACGCGATTTTATAGGATCTACTAGGACTTAAAGATTTGGAACATTTCAATGGATTTAGATGATTTTTGGGTATTTCATAAAAATCCAAAACATTTCAGAAATTTTAAGGATTCTAAAAGAGTATCAAAGATACCATAGGATTTTAAATATTTTAACGAATTTTAGAAAATAAATAAAATAAAATTTTTACGGATTTTTAGGAATTTAAATGTAATTTTATGAAGTTTTACAAGATTTCAAAGATTTAAACATTTTTTAATTATACCACACCTATTTCTCTGAATTGAAAAAGAAAAAGATTTCTGTATTTTTTGTTAAATTTGTACTTCTATAAAGAAGACATCTGAGTTTTACGTAGACCAAATAATTTTTGTAGCCATGAAAATTTTTGTTCGAAAAATAGAATTTTCACATTTTTCTTGCAAACAACGACAAATATGAGAAACTGTTAAGAAAAAAGTTTGCTCATTTGATATTACAGATTTCAAAATGTTTTACTGGATATTTTTTTCAAAAAATTCAAAAGATTTTAGGGTATTATTAAAAATTTCAAGGAATTTTTAAAAGTTTAAAAAAGTTTTATGGAATGTCAGAAAAACTACAAGGATTTAAAATATCTGAAGTTTTTTTTTAATTCCAAAGATTTTTCAAGAATTTCAAAAAGTTTCGAAGGATTTTAAAATATTTTTTAAAGGATTTAACAGAATTTTCATGATATATAAGGCTTTAGGATATTTTAAAAGATTACGGATGTTAATAAATTTTCCAGGATTTCAGGAAATATTATTAGAATTCATATAATTTCACGGAATTTTATAATATTTCAATGATTTTAAAAGAATTTATTCAGAAGAATAGGGTTTCAAAATTTTTCAAATATTTCAAGGTATTGTCGAAGATTTGAAAGAATTTTACACATTATAGGATGATTTTAAAGATTTTATGGAATTTTCGATTCAAAGCGATTTCAAGGGACTTCAAGATTGCAAGTTATTTAAAAAAATCAAATTTAAGGAACAACATTAAAATTTAACTACGAAGATCTTGGAGATTGAAAAAAAATAAGAATTCATCTATTAAATGCGAACAGCACACTCTTAAATAAAAAAAACTCTTAAATATGTCAATTAAAATTTAAAAAAAAATGATTGCCGAATTTTCTTGGAATTAAGGAGAATCTCATCAGAGTTTAGGCGTTCTTAAAGAATTTCAACAAGTTTCAAAGCCTTGAGGATATTGTGAAAGATTCGAAGGAATTTTACTTGATCTTATGGGAATTTTATATTGTAAACTAGATTTCAAACATAGTCAACACCTTTGTTTTTATATTTAAAATTTTGAATGACACTATTTTGCAATTAGTTTTAAAAATGTATACTACTATAGACAATATTTTGAATTTTTCAAATGAGTCCGAGGTCTGTAAACAAGAATATAATAAAAATAATTTTTTCCCAATTCTTACCTTAACGATATTTTTTTCTCAACAACTCACGTCGAGACGAGATGAGAAAGTATCAGTATAAAATTTGGAAAATTAAATAAAAAGCACTAAGGAACGTTTGAATGTACCTACATTTTTTAAATTACAACAAAATTTATTTTTCTCATTTTTTTTGGATGTGAATTCTTAAGAAGAAAATGTTGGTAGGAAAGGAATTGGGTAAATTCTGCAGGGCCTTAGTCTGAAGTTTTAAATTTTTGTAGACAGCTGAAGAATTTATTTTCGCAATTAGCAAATGGATGCCGGGAAAGTTAAATGGTATGCAACATTAAAGTGTCTGATTCAAATCATAATTTATTTTGACCTAAGTTTTTTTGTTATATTTTTTTTGTATTTTCAATGCTTGTTTGACAATTTTTTATATTAGTGAAGTATTTTGTGAAGTTAACAAAGTTGTTACCTGGCCATTAAAATTGTCGGGATTACATGTTTCTGGTTTTCACATGAGAGTACAATGAATTCCGCGTATAATTCAATTCACGAATTATTTGATTTTCAAACTCGGCAACAGGTTACAAAGTGGTTGATAGGGGAAATATAGTTCGATACGGTCTCACCGTCGCGGTACTACTGACGAAAATGTACCGTCGTCTCTTTCGTCCATTCTACCACCCTCTCTTTTTCTCGAGGACCTCCTGCTTCAGAGAAGCCTGCGCGATATGGTCCAGAGATATCTTCTTTGATAGTAACCAAACAGGACTCGTATCATACGAAGACAATTTTTTTTTTGACTTTCAAATATTAATTACAGAAAATCATTAGGGAACGTCCATTAATTACGTAAGGATGAATTTTGAAATTATAGACGCCCACCTCCCCCAATTTAAAGAAACGGAAAATTTTGGCCACCCCCCCCCCCCCTTTGCGTAGGATTTCATATTTTTTACTTAATATATCAAACATATATCAAAGGATATTTAAAAAGATTTAAAGGGATTACAAAAGTTCTAGGGCATTTCAAATGACCCAAATGGATTACAAGAGTTTTCATAGATTTCACAAGACTTAAAAAGATTTCAGGAGTTTGAAGAAATTTCCCAGTAATTTCAAAGAGAATCTCAATTTCTCTGAGGGATTTTAGAAGATTTCACGGGTCTTCAAGGATATTAATCAGAGTTGAAGAAATTTTACGAGATTTAAAAGATTTCGACGGATTTTGAAAGATTTTAAGGATCTAAGAACGATTCTCGCAGATTAAAAAATGTGTCAGCGGATTTCAAGGGATTTTAAGAGATTTCATAGGATTTCAAGGATATCGAAGGATTTTGAGGAATTTTAAGGTATAAGAACAATTTCCGGGTATTACATATGACTTCAATGGATTTTTAGGAATTTTAAGAAATTTTCAGAGATTTTAAGGGATTTTGAGAGATTTAAAAATATTTCAAAAGAAGTCACGGGATTTCAGAGGATTTTAAGAGATATTTTCACGAATTTTGAACGATTTCAGGAATTTTTCAATATGATTTCGAAGATTTAGAGGGATTTCAAAGGGTTTTACAAGATTTCAAACGATCTGAAAAGACATCAAATATTTTAACAGATTTTGCGGAATTTTAAAGGATTTTAAGGGGATTTGATTATTTCTCGTGATTTTAAGAGATTTCAAAAGATTTAACGGAATTTCAAAAGATTTTCAACAAATATAAAGGGTCTTGAGGGCTGTTGTGAAATTGGTATCCATTTTAAAAGTTTTAGGGATTTCAAGAGATTCAGGAAGAGTCCCGCGGATTTGAAAGATTTCAATGAATTTTAGAGGGACTTTAAAGATTTTAAGGTATCTCATGATATTTTGAAATATTTCATGGAATTTTAAACAATTTTAAGGGATGCCCGTGATTTTCAAGACATTTTTATGGAATTTTAAAAGATATAAAAATATTTCATGACTAGCCACGGGATTTCAAAGGATTTTATTAAAGAGATACCGAAGTATTTTCACGAACTTTGAAGAATGTCAGTGGATTTTAATGGGATTTCAAAGATTTAAAGGGGTTTCATAAGATTTTAAAGGGTTTCACGGAATTTCAAAAGATCTGAAAATATTTCAAAGGACTTTAAGTGATTTTAACGGATTTGAAGATATGTAAAGTGGTTTTGATGATTTCGCGGGAGATTTCAAAAGATTTAACGGAATTTCAAAGCATTTTCAACTATCATAAAGGATTTTGAAAGATATTGTAAACTTTTAATTTCTTTAAAAAGATTAAGGGATGTAAATAGATTCGAAAAGATTCCCACGGATTTTAAAGATTTAAATTAATTTTAAAGATTACAAAGGATCTCGTACTTTTTAAATGTTTCACAGAATTTCAAAGATTTCAACCGACTTTTAGAGATTTTAAAGGTTTTTAATGGATTTTATAGGATTATAAGGATTATGGCCAACGGCCATACCACGCTGGAAGCACCAGTTCCCGTTAGATCACTGAAGTTAAGCAGTGTTGGGCGCGGTTAGTACTTGGATGGGTGACCGTCTGATACTACTGCGTTGCTGTTGGCGGTCGTGGGTGTGGTGAGCCCACACTTGTAGTTATTTACTACAAGAAACTATCCACCTAAAAAACACTACCCGAATCGGGTAGTGTCACGCTTACCCCTAGAGGCTCGCCGAAAGGGAAATAGCTTAATGATATATAAGAGATTTTTATAGCATTTCTAAGATTCCAAGAAATTTCAAGGGTTTCAAAAAATTTCACGGAATGTCAAAGAATTTTAACGGATTTCCACAGGTGTTAAAGAATTTCTAGGGAGCTCAATCGTTTTAAAAGGATTTCAAGAATTCCTGAAATGTCATTTCAATTTCAATTCTCAATCATTTAAATTTCGTGGAATTCAAAGGATTTGGAACAATTTTCACATGATTGAAAAACTTTTAAGACATTTTAAAGTAGTTCTAAGGATTTTAAGAGACACCAAAGTATTTTCACGAATTTCAAAGGATGTCAGGGGATTTTTATGGGATTTCGAAGATGTGAAGGGATATAATAAGATTTCAATTTCTGACAAACTTTCAAATGATTTTAAGGGACTCTAACGGATTTCAAGAGTTTTAAAGGGATTCCGATGATTTTTCGGGATTTCAAAGGGTGCTAAGAGATTTTAAAAGATTTAACGGAATGTTAAAGGATTTCCATATATTATAAAGGATTTTAAAGGATATTGCAAAATTGTGATGTTTTCTAAAAATTTAAGGGATTTCAAGAGATTCGGAAAATACCCCACGGATCTTAGAGTTTGCAATTAATTTTAAAAGGATTTCAAAGATTTCAAGGAATTGTCCTAATATTTTGAAACATTTCATAGAATTTTAAGAATTTTAACCGATTTTTAGTGATTCCGAGGGATTGTCATACATTGCAAGAATTTTAAGGAATTTTTAAGGATTTTAAGAGATTTCAAAATATTTCATAAGAAGTTTCGTGATTTTAAAGTATTTTAATAAATACCAAAGTATGTTTACAAATTTTGAAGGATGCCAGGGAATTTTAAGAGATTGGAAGGAGTTTCGATGATTTCACTGGATTTCAAAGCAGTTTCAAATATTATATAGGATTTTAAGGGGTACTAAGAAATTTGAATGTATTTTGAAAGATTGAGCGATTTAAAGAGATTCGGAAAGATTCCCACGGATTTTTAATTGATTTCAAAGATTTTAAGGGATGTCGTTAATTCCGATTTAATATTTCAAAATTTTAATGATTTTTGGGACTTTCTTGTTTTTTTGAATATTATAAGAAGTTTTTTTTAATTGACTTCAGTGATTTAAGAGGATGTCAAGATACTTTAAAGAAATTTTTGGTGCGGTTGGAGGGATTCTAAGGAACCAAAAATCTCAGATTTCAAGAAGTTTAGGACTTTATATAATTTTCACGTCATTTCATGATACTTCATGGGGGATTTCGTAGTATTTCAAGATATTTTCAAATATATTAAGATATTTCCAAATTTTGAGAGAATTTTCAAGTCTTTGAGGTATTTATAATCATTTTAACGAATTCACAAATCATTACAGTGGCATAAGGAAATTTTCAATTGACTTCAATGATTAAGGAGAATTTCAAAGAATTCTTTAAAAATGTTGGGGCATTTTGAGGGATTCTACGGAATCAGCAATCTCAGATTTCAAGAAATATAGAATTTCAGGACACTTTCACGGTATTTTATGATGCTCTATGTGGGACTTCACAGTATTTCAAAAGTTTTAAAATATATTTTCATAATTGAGAGAACTTACAGGTCTGACATATTACGTCTCAGAGAACGGTAGAATTTCTGACTTTCTTTAAGTAAAATATTAATTGCCAAGTAAACCGGTTTTTTTTGGCTTTCCAACTGTTTTTTAAAAAATGCCTTATCTTTCTTTTTCACCGAAATATCGTGGTTTGAAGTCAGCAGTGATTTTTAATAGCGCTCACAAGAGTCGTGCGCACGATTTCCGACGGTAGTGTACGATAAAACACTTTGTCCGTTCCATTTAGTTAAAAATTCAAAAATTGAAAGTGGAAAATCTGATTTTTGTTCCAGAATGTAACGCTGCTGAAGACTAGTGACCTTCTCAGCATAAAACACCAACCAACTGCGACTTCTCGGTTCCATTTCTGTCCTCCCCCCCTCCCCCCTCATTGACCGAAGTTTGGAGGGACTGACGTTATAACTAGACTCTCCACCATACGACGAATCACTACTTAACTTGGTTATGATTTCGACTCGCATAACAAATCTCTCGCATGACGGTGGTAGCTTGGCGTACACTTCAAACAATGAATAATACTAAGAATTAAAAAAGGCCTCGGAATGGACTGAAACTTTGATTGACGAAATGCATGCACACGGTGAATGTAAAGGTGAAGGTCAAGTTTCAGGCGATGAATGGAGACTGGGTGTTTGGAATCCTAGAGGAGTGAATGGTCTTAAAATGAGAGAATTATGAGAAATTCTGCACGTAAGGACTCTAGATATTCTATGTGTACCTGAAACAAGGAAAAAGAGATGCGAAAGTAGAAACATAGAAAATGGGGTATTAAATCGTGGTTTTGAAATATGATCAGGAATAGATAATGAATCATACGGTAGTCAAGGGGTCGCTTTGATTATGAATGAAAAAGCAAGACAGAATCTCAGAGATCATGCTTTTGTATCTTCCAGATTGTTGTGGGCTAGAATGAAGGTAGGAATCAGAAGATTATTTATCATAGCGTGCTAAGC
>CAKNWT010331497.1:0-11421 GCA_932066315.1 Andricus coriarius
GGGGGGGGGGATAAGCATGAAAATTAGAAAAAAAACTGTCAATGCATTTTTGAACCAACCTAATTTTACAATGTTAGATAATAAATGAACCATCGTATTGTGCAATATTTTAAAATTTATCAAATCCTTCTATATGAAAAACCTTATGCGATTTTTGTGATTTTTTAAGTTATTGGGATATGAGGACAAGTTTCCAAATTTGCAATTGTTTAAATAATTATTCTTAGTTTAGATTTTTTTCCCTTGTAAATCGAAAAAAAAATTCTTATTTTTCGGCGATACAAAGTTGGTAATAAAATTTTGTTTTACAATATGGAGAGTAATCTATTTTTTGAGTGTATTTGTAAATTATTTAAACAATTTTAATTTGTTTATACAATGACGTCATTAATTCCAGGAAATCATAAATTTTTCCGATTCACAAGGAAAAATATTGTTTAAATAATTGCCAAATATCCTGAGGAAAAAAAATTACTCTAAACATTCGTTAACTACGTCTTTAATTTCAGAGAATACCAACTTTTCACGATTTAGTGGAAAAAAATTATACAAATAGAAATTATTTAAACAATTTTAAAATATATTAAAGAAAATATATGATTTTTGACATACATTACCGATCATATTTTAATTGAATACAAATTATTTAAACAAAGAAAAATTGTTCAAACAATCGAAAATTAGTTTAAAATACTTGGGAAATTGATTGATTTAAAGAAACTTGTTATTTTTCAATTAATTTCGTTTATAATTTAATCGAATATTTACTTCGGAAAAATTATTTCTTTAATGCCATTTAGTAATTTCTTTGAGTCCGAAAAATATTTCTTGAAATTGTTTCATTTTTTTAGAAATGTTGAAACCTGTTCTTTATTTTGAATTGATTCCACTTTATAAGTTTACTGCCAAAACTTGTTTCATCAATAAATGAAATTCTCAAACTCAAAATGAGGGAAAAAATCAAAATATTTACATGATTTGTGTCAAAGTCAATGACGCAAAACGTTATATCAATTTTATAAATAAATATAGAATAATTTTCAACTTAACACTGCCAGATGTTATTTAGTGTTTTACGAAAATTAAAGAATTTATTGTAAATATTACCAGTCTAGCCAATGGCGATAATTTGCTGCTTTTCCCAAATTCGCTGCTTGACATGTGTAATGAAGCTAAATTGCAACATTATACATGGTGATTTGCAGGCTTAATTACTCATGAAATTCAACTGCATCAATTATAATGTGTTAACAATGTTTAAACGCGCCATTTTCGAAAATATTTATTTTTTATAGATATTTTACCCAATGACGTAGTTTAGGAACAAATAAAAAAATACATGGAAATTTGTCACTTATAAAATAAACCTCATAAATAATTATTTTCGAAAACTTATAACCAATCAAAAATAATCCGTTTTTAAACAATTTTCTTAGCTACGTCATTGATGTTTTTATAAAATCAGTTTCATTATTGTAATAAAACACTGTTTAATTAGCGACATATATAGTGCAAGGAATTTAAAAAAAAAAAGAATTTTCTCCATCTTTCCTAGAAAAAAAATTAAGTGGTAATAATTATTTATATCATCGCAAATAATTTTTCCCAATTTACAGAATGAAATAATTGTTGAAACAAATGAGAATTGTTTAAAGAATTGCGAAATATCCTAAACAAAGAAAAATTACTTTTGAGTCATTAATGGCAGCGAAATAATAGCCCTTTACGATTCACAGGATAACAATTGTTTAAATAATTACCAGATATATTAAACACAAACTATTATCCTTGGAATTCATTCACTGTATCATTTATCCCAAAAATAATAACTTTTCACGATTTACAGGCAACAAAAATTGATTAAACAAATAATAATTGTTTTAAAAAAGTAAAATTAGTTAAAGGATACTTACCTTCAAGGCATAACTAATACTGCCGTTCATATTTCCCCTTGGGGAATAATTTATGTAAAATATGTTTTGTGTAGGAAAAGTTTCACACTTAATATTTTTGTGTAGAATATGCCTGTGTTGAATTTCTTCACTCAGAATATTTGCCATACAGCAGCAACAATATTTAAAGTAAAACTATAATTATTTTCTTTTCTGTAGGATCTACTTTGTGCAAAAAATATTTTATTTACTGTTTTAAATATGTGGTAAAACCCTGTTCCTACACAAAATATATTATACGCAATGTATACTGGCCATATTTTTCCTACACAAAATATTTCCTACACAGAATTTAATACTGTTATATTTTTCCTAAACAAAATATTTTCTACACAGAATATTTCATACACATAAATAAATAATCATTATTATATTCTAAAAATATTTTTAAAATATTGTACAAAAGTTATTCTGTCCAATATTTTTCTCACACAAAATATTGAATAAGTTTGTGTAGGAACAACATAACAGTATTAAACAATATTAAATTCTCTGTAGGAAATATTGTGTGTAGAAAAAAAAATGTCATGAAAAATATAACAGTATTCAATTCTGTGTAGGAAATATTTTGTGTAAAATATTTTTAAAAAATTTTGAGGACAAAATAATGACTATTTATTTCTGTATGAAGGATATATTTTGAGTAGAAAATATTTTGTGTAGGAAAAATATAACGGTATTAAATTCTGGGTAGGAAATATAATGCGTAGAAAATATTTTGTGTGGGAAAAATATAACAGTACAATAAACAATAATTAATTAATTCTGTGGAGAAAATATTTTGTGTAGGAAAAAATAACAGTATTAAACAACATTAAATTCTCTGTTGGAAATATTTTGTGTAGAAAAACTTTTTTATAGTAAAAATATGGTCAGTATTCGTTGTGTACAATACATTTTGTGTAGAATAAATGTGTGTAGGAACAGCGTTTTCCAAAATATTTAAAACAGTAAATAAAATATTTTTTGCACAAAGTAGATCCTACAGAAAATAAAATAATGAAAATCGTTTTTGTAGGAAAAATAGTGGACAGAATAATTTTTTGTGGAATATTTTAGAAATATTTTCCGGTTAAAATAATTACTATTTATTTCTGGGTAAGATATATTCACAGTAGAAAATATTGTATATGAAAAAAAAATATCGATATTAAATTCTGTGTGGGAAAAATATAACAGTATTAAGTAATAATTAATTCTCTGTAGGTAATATTCTGTGTAAACAATATTTTGTGTAGGAAAAAAATAGCAGCATAAAACAATTTTTAATTCTCCGTAGAAAATATTCTGTGTAGAAAAAATTTGGTATAGGAAAAATATAACAGCATTAAATTCGGTATAGGAAATATTTTGTGTAGGAAAAATATTGGATAGAATAATTTTGTGTAGAATATTTTTCAAATATTTTCTCGATAAAATACAATGACTATTTATTTGTGTGTGTAGGATATATTTTGAGTCGAAAATATGTTTTTTAGGAAAAATATAACGGTATTAAATTCTGTGTAGGAAATATTATTCGTGGAAAATATTTTATGTGGGAAGAATATAACAGTATATTAAACAATAATTAATTAATTCTGTGTAGGAAATATTCAGTGCAGAAAATGTTTTGCTTTAGGAAAAATATAACAGTATTAAATTCTGTGTAGGGAATATTTTGTGTAGGAAAAATATGGTCAGTATGCGTTGTGTACAATATATTTTGTGCAGAATAAGTTTGTCTAGGAACAGCTCTTTCCCACATATTTAAAACAGTAAATAAATTATATTTTGCACTAAGTAGATCCTACAGAAAATGAAATAATTAAAATAGTTTGTGGAGGAAAAATAGTGTACAGTATAATTTTTTGTACAATTTCTATTTCACTTACACATTTCTGTGTGCGGTATATTCAGTGTGGAAAATATTTTGTGTAGGAAGAATATAAAGATATTGAATTCTATGTGGAAAAAATATAACAGTATTAAGCAATAATTAATTCTGTGTTGGAAATTTTCTGGGCAGAAAATATTTTGTGTATGACAAAAATAGTAGCATCAAAGAATATTTAATTCTCTGTAGTAAATATTCTGTGCAAAAAAAATTTGTGTAGGAAAAATATAACAGCATTAAATTCGGTGTAGGAAATATTTTGTGCAGAAAATATTTTGTGTAGGAAATATATTGGATAGAATAATTTTGTGTACAATATTTTTTAAGTATTTTGAGGATAAAATAATGACTATTTATTTCGGTGTGAAGGATATATTTTGAGTAGAAAATACTTTGTGTAGGGATAATATAACGGTTTCAAATTCTGTGTAGAAAATATGATGCGTAGAAAATATTTTGTGTGGGAAAAATATTACAGTATATTAAACAATAATTAATTAATTCTGTGGAGGAAATATTTTTTGTCGGAAAAAAATAGCAATACAAAACAATATTCAATTCTCTGTTGGAGATATTCTGTGTAGCCAACATTTTGTGTAGAAAAAATTTAACAGTATTAAATTCTGTGTAGGAGATATTTTGTGTAGGAAAAATATTGGATAGAATAACTTTATGTAAAATATTTTTTTAATATTTTCAAAATAAAATAACTACTATTCATTTATGTGTAGGATATATTCTAAGTAGAAAATATTTTGTGCAGGGAAAATATAACGGTATTAAATTCTGTGTGATAAAATATAACATTAATGGGTAATAATTAATTCTGTGTAGAAAATATTTTCTGTAGCAAAAATATAACAGCATTAAATTCGGTGTAGGGAATATTTTGTGCCGAAAATATTTTGTGTAGGAAAAATATTAGACAGAATAATTTGGTGTACAATATTTTAAAAATATTTTCAGGATAAAATAATGACTATTCATTTGTGAGTGTAGGATATAAATTGAGTAGAAAATATTTTGTTTAGGAAAAATATAAGGGCATTAAATTCTGTGTAGGAAATATTATTCGTGGAAAATATTTTGTGTGGGAAGAATATAACAGCATATTAAACAATAATTAATTAAGTCTGTGTAGAAAATATTCTGTGAAGAAAATATTTTGCTTTCGGACAAATATAACAGTATTGAATTCTGTGTAGGAAATATTCTGTGTAGGAAAAATATGGTCAGTATGCGTTGTGTACCATATATTTTATGTAGAATAAGTTTGTGTATGAATAGCATAACAGTATTAAACAATATTAAATTCTCTGTAGGAACTATTCAGTGTAAAAAAATTTTGTTTTAGGAAAAATATAACAGTATTAAATTCTGTGTAGAAAATATTTTTGGTGGAAAAAATATAACAATATATTAAACAATAATTAATTTGTTCTATGTAGGAAATATTTTGTGTAGAAAATATTTTGTGCAGGAAAAATATTGGATAGAATAATTTTGTGTAAAAATTTTTTTTTAATTTATCAGGATAAAATAATGACTATTTATTTCTGTGTGAAGGATATATTTTGAGTAGAAAATATTTTGTGCAGGGAAATTATAACGGTATTAAATTATGTGTAGGAAAGATTATGGGTAGAAAATATTTTGATTGGAAAAAATATAACAGTATATTAAACAATAATTAATTAATTCTGTGGAGGAAATATTCTGTGTAGAAAATATTTTGTGTAGGAAAAAAATAACAGTACAAAACAATATAAAATTCTCTGTTGGAGATATTCTGTGTAGACAAAATTTTGTGTAAAAAAAATATAACAGTATTAAATTCTGTATTAGAAATATTTTGTGTAGATAATATTTTGTGTAGGAAAAATATTGGATAGAATAATTTTGTGTAAGATATTTTTAAAATATTTTCAGGATAAAATAACTACTATTCATTTCTATGTAGGATATACTCTACATAGAAAATATTTTGTGTGAGGAAAATATAATGGTATTAAATTCTGTGTGGAAAAATATAACAGTATTAAGTAATAATTAATTCTGTGTAGAAAATATTCTGTGTAGAAAATATTTTGTGTAGGAAAAAAAAGCAGTATCAAACAATATTTAATTCTCTGTAGAAAATATTCTGTGTAGAAAAAATTTTGTGTAGGAAAAATATAACAGCAATAAATTCGATGTAGGAAATATTCTGTGTAGAAAATATTCTGTGTAGAAAATATTTTGTTTAGGAAAAAAAGCAGTATCAAACAATATTTAATTCTCTGTAGAAAATATTGTGTGTAGAGAAAATGTTGTGTAGTAAAAATATAACAGCAATAAATTCGGTGTAGGAAATAATATCTGTAGAAAATATTTTGTGTAGGTAAAATATTGGATAGAATAATTCTTTGTGCAATATTTTAAAAATGTTTTCAGGATAAAATAATTACTATTTATTTCTCTGTGTATAATAAATTTTCAGTAGAAAATATTTTGTGTATGAAAAATATAACGGTATTAAATTCTGTGTAGGAAATATTATGCGTAGAAAATATTTTGTGTGGAAAAAATATAACAGTATGTTAATGAATAATTAATTCATTCTGTGGAGAAAATATTCTGTGTATAGAAAATATTTTGTGTAGGAAAAAAAACTGTACAAAACAATATTAAATTCTCTGTTGGAGATATTCTGTGTAGACAAAATATAACCGTATTAAATTTTTCGTAGGAAATATTTTGTGTAGAAAATATTTTGTGTAGGAATAATATTGGATAGAATAATTTTGTGTAAGATATTTTTTTAATGTTTTCAAGATAAAATAACTACTATTCATTTCTATGTAGGATATATTCTACGTAGAAAATATTTTGTGTGAGGAAAATATTATGATATTAAATTCTGTGTGGAAAAAATATAACAGTATTAAGTAGTAATTAATTCTGTGTAGAAAATATTCTGTGTAGAAAAAATTTTGTGTAGGAAAAATATAACGGTATTAAATTCTGTGTAGGAAATTGTATTCGTAGAAAGCATTTTGTGTGAAAAAATATAACAGTATATTTAACAATAATTAATTGATTCTGTGTAGGAAATATTCTGTGCAGAAAAATTTTGTGTAGGAAAAATATAACAGTATTAAGTTCTATGTAGGAAACATTTTGTGTGGAAAATATTTTGTGTACGAAAAATATGGTCAGTATACGTTGTGTACAATATATTTTGTGTAGAATGAGTTTGTGTAGGAACAACATAACAGTATTAAACATTATTAAATTCTCTGTGGGAAATATTCTGTGTAGTAAAAATATTGTTTTAGGAAAAATATAACGGTATTAAATTCTGCGTGAAAGAAATATAACAGTATTAAGTAATAATTAATTCTGTGTAGGAAATATTCTGTTTAGAGAATATTTTTATAGGAAAAAAATAGGAGTATCAAAACAATATTTAGTTCTCTGTAGAAAATATACTGTGTAGAAAAAATTTTGTATAGGAAAAATTTAACAGCATTAAATTCTTTGTAGAACATATTATGTGTAGGAAAAATATTGTACAGAATAATTTTGTGTACAATATTTTTAAATTATTTTCTGGATGAAATAATGAATATTTATTTCTGTGCGTAGGATATACTTGGAGTAGAAAATATTTTGTGTGGGAAAAATATAACGGTATTAAATTCTGTGTAGGAAATATTATGCGTATAAAATATTTTCTGTGGGAAAAATATAGCAGTATATTAAGCAATAATTAATTAATGCTGTGTAGGAAATATTCTGTGTAGAAAATATTTTGCGTAGGAAAAAATAGCAGTATCAAACAATATTAAATCCTCTGTTGGAAATATTCTGCGTAGACAAAATGTTGTGTACGAAAAATATAACAGCATTAAATTCGGTGTGGGAAATATTTTGTGTAGGAAAAATATTGAATAGAATAAATTTATGTACAATATTTCAAAAATGTTTTCAGTCTAAAATAATTACTATTTATTTCTTTGTGTAGGATATATTTTGAGTAGAAAATATTTTGTGTAGGAAAAATATAACAGTATTAAATTCTGTGTAGGAAATATTATGCGTAGGAAATACTTTGTGTGGGAAAAATGTAACAGTATATTAAACGATAATTAATTAATTCTGTGTAGAAAATATTTTGTGTAGGAAGAATATTGGATAGAATAATTATGTGTATAATATTTTCGAAATATTTTCAGGATAAAATAATGACTATTTACTTCTGTGTGTAGGATATATTTTGAGTAGAATATATGTTTTGTACGAAAAATAGAACAGTATTAAATTCTGTGTAGGAAATATTATGCGTAGAAAATATTTTGTGTGGGGAAAAAATTACAGTATATTGAACAATAATTAATTAATTCTGTGTAGGAAATATTCTGTATAGAAAATATTTTGTGTGGGAAAAAAATAACAGTGCTAAACAATGTTAAATTTTCTGTTGAAAATATTCCGCGCAGAAAAATTGTTGTGTAGGAAAAATATAACAGTATTAAATTCTGAGTACGAAATATTTTGTGTAGAAAAGATTTTGTGTAGGAAAACTATGGTCACTGTACGTTGTGTACAATATATTTTGTGTAGAATAAGTTTGTGTAGAAAAAATATTGGATAGAATAATTTTTTGTACATTATTTTTTTCAATATTTCCAGGATGAAATAATGAATATTTCTGTGTGAAGGATATATTTTGAGTAGAAAGTATTTTTCGTAGGAAAAATAGAACGGTATTAAATTCTGTGTAGGAAATGTTATGCGTAGAAAATATTTTGTGTGCGAAAAATATAACAGTATATTAAACAATAATTAATTAATTCTGTGTAGAAAATATACTGTGTAGAAAATATTTTGTGTAGGAAAAAAATAACAGTACTGAACGATATTAAATTTGCTGTTGGAAATATTCCGTGTAGAAAAAATTTTGTGTAGGACAAATATAACAGTATTAAATTCTGTGTACGAAATATTTTGTGTAGAAAATATTTTGTGTAGGGAAACTATGGTCACTATACGTTGTGTACAATATATTTTGTGTAGAATAAGTTTGTCTTAAAACAGCATTACAGTATTAAAAAATATTAAATTCTCTGTAGGAAATATTCTGTTTAACAAAATTTTGTTTTAGGGAAAATATAACAGTATTAAATTCTGTGTAGGAAATATTTTGTCTATCAAATATTTTGTGTAGGAAAAATATAACAGCATTAAATTCGGTGTAGGGAATATTTTGTGCAGAAAATATTTTGTTCAGGAAAAATGGTGGACAGTATAATTTTTTGCACAATATTTTAGAAACACTTTAAGGATAAAATAATGATTATTTATTTCTGTACAGGATATATTCTCAGTAGAAAATATTTTGTAGGAAAAATATAACGGTATTAAATTATGTGTAGGAAATGGTGTGTAGGAAATATTCTGTGTAGAAAATATTTTGTGTAGAAAAAAAAGTATTAAACAATATTAAATTCTCTGTTGGAAATGTTCTGTGTAGGAAAAATATAACAGTATTAAATTCTGTGTAGGGAATATTTTGTGTAGGAAAAATATATCGATATTAAATTACATGTGGGAAAAGTATAACAGTATTAGGCAATAATTAATTTTATGTAGGAAATATTCTGTGTAGAAAATATTTTGTGTAGGCAAAAAAAGGCTGTATTAAACAATATTAAATTCTTTGCAGGAAATAGTCTGCGTAGAAAAAATGGTGTGTAGGAAAAATATAACAACATTAAATTCCGTGTAGAAAATATCTTGTTTCTGAAAAATATGATTAGTATACGTTGTGTACAATATATTTTGTCTACAATATATTTGTGTAGAAACAAGTGTTACTCTCTTAAGAGGTTATTGAACATTAATTTAGAAAAAAGTTGTTAACAAGTGAATATTTGGTCCATTTTTTCGAACACCGATTTTTTCCGATCTAAAACCCCATATTCTCCGATTTAAAAACAAAAAGGAACCATTTTTCCGAAAAAAAGAACAAATTTGGAGGCGGTGAACGTTTACCAAAAATCGAAAGTCAAATTTTCTCAAGCACTTAAACCACCCAAATGTTCATGTCCATAAGTGAAACCCATTTTTTCATACTACAGGCACATTGAATTGTGCACTATATGTAGAATCACCCATATAAAGAAGATTACAGTTTTTTTATTTAAAAAAAATATGGAACGAGAAGCTCGAATTGAAAAACGTACTTTTGTGTGCCACTAATAAATTCGAATTGAACTTTCATTCTGGCGAATTTTTCCATAAAAATTTAGTGGAACTTTACTGTTGGAATTTATTTGGATGGGTTTATTGCTCAGATCTCAATTTGCTCGAACGTTTTTTACTCGCGCAAGCTTCCATCAAATTTGATCCCCAAGCCATTTATTTTTCCCCATCCATCAGCGATTCGCGTACGAACTATTAAATAATTGACCATAAAGATTACAAATCTCAATGTCAATTCCAATGTCAATCTTCTGTGCGGGTATGCACGTACCGGTAATTCTGTAATTGGTACCGGCTGTAGATCTCGCGTCGGTAGTTGAGCGGTACCTTTTGATTTTTGTGAACTTTAATGATCGAGTCGATGAAAACGCGAAATCTCTCGCGCTTCCAGTGTGCAGGCCGATCATTAAGTTCAACTTGCTCTCGCCAGGTGACGGTTATAATTTTGCTCTAAAAACTGGTCGCCGATTTTTTTTTCAAGAGACAACTGCTCGACACCCTCTTAAAAATAATTGTATCGCTGAGAGTTGAAAAAAACTGGATTTTTTTTATTTAAAAAAAAAAAGAAGAAATAGCTGTGTTATTACCACAGATTAGGGGTTCTACACATTTTTTTAAACCGCTGCAAAGTAGTTTGGCTGCGTTCATTATATGCTGTGTCTCTAATTGTGATCATTTAATAAGCACTTGCTTCCTCATAGAATAAAGGATTCTTTTTTTTTATGTTTTATATTTTTATATTTATTGTTGAAAAGGGATTTTGGATTTCAAAGATAGTATGCGGGGATGAAAAAGATGATTTTTTATTGTGAAAATAGTCTGAGGGGTGTAAAAGGTGATTTGGCCTGCGCATAAAAAAAATTTTTATACTTAAAATATTGTTGGATTTTAAAGATGTTTGTGGCCGTGCATAAATTACGTTTTTTTCGAAATTTTAAACCAAATACCCCCTTTCATAGGATCCGTGAGTTTTGCTCATGAATTAACTAATTATTCAAATTTTGAATCAAAAACTGTTAAATTAAGCAAAAAGATGCTTTTTTAACCAAATACTTGAATCCTCGACAAAGAAAGGTTTTTCAGTAAAAAAAAAAGAAAAAAATGTTATCCAAAACGTAGAATAATCAAGTAAAAAATGTACTAACTACAAAAAATGTTGAATTTTCAACCAAATATTTTAACTTTTAATTAAAAAAGATGAATCTTTAATTAATAATTCTAAACCAAATACATAAATTTTGAACCAAATAGTGACACTTTCCATCTAACAAGACGAGCTTTTCACAAAACAGTTGAATTTTCAATCCAATAATTACATTTTAAACCAAAAAGAGAAATTTTCAACCA
>CAKNWT010331499.1:2739-13015 GCA_932066315.1 Andricus coriarius
TGTCCCCTCGGCATAAGTGTCAGCGCTCGGCAACACTCAACAACAGCTAAGGATCATCGCTTTACCACGGATCCCTCAACCAATGGATCTTATCTTCGGTTTATAATTTCCGACCCACCCGAAAACCCTAGTTTAAACCCTTTCTTTCCACGATTCGCGCAAATTTTAACTTAGATGATTTCCTTCTTGGCGCAGTTTAACACTCAATTTGCACCATTATTATCCACTCTCAGTCTACACCAAGCATCTTTGTCTATCCCCACTGCTGCTTCTACATTTAGCGCATCTCCTAAGAATTTTCCAATTGGAATTGTAAATGCATATACAATAAAAAAGGATGTTTAGGTATCCTCATTGCAGTGAGAAATGATATTCCCTTTAATATCATTGATGTTTATGGATTCGAGGATAAGCTGGATACTAAAGCTATTTCCATTCCTAAAGATGTTGTCCTGTTATGCCTAATAAATTTTTATACACTTCAATTACCACCACACATCTTGGGCCAGCGATCGTTCGTGCCCGGTAGTAAATAATCTCTTTTTTTTTCATGTAGAACAATTTAATTACAACATCATCAATAATGGGAATCCAACGCTCTGCACCGGCCCCGATAAGGGAAAATCAGCTATTTACCTTTCCATAGTATTCAACAACCTTAACACGCGATATTCATGGAATACCTTCACTGACAAAATGAGTAGCGACCACTTCCCAATAATAATTGATATAATTATACCTTGCCCTATTATACATTCTTTTCACGTAAATATAATTTAAAATTGTCATGTGGAGTGTTTTCAGGTTTACACAAAGTATCACACCATTTACGTAAAATACTTGAATAAGCTGATGACATAGCTCTCTATGTTACTTCCAATTCTCTGGACCAGTGCGTTCAAATACTGCAATACAGTCTAAATCGTTTGAATTCATATCGAAAAAGGAGATGTTTATTTACATGAGCTACTGAATCTAAATTGATTACATTTTTTAACTCTATATATCTAATAACACTTACATCACTTTCGACAATATCATCATGCATCCAAGTTCTGAATCTTTATTCTTAGGAATAATCTTCCGGGGTAAGCTCCAATGGGACTTACAATTCAAAAAATTAATTGATAGAGGAAACAAAGTACTTAATATCCTGAAATGCCTGAAAGGAACTTGGTGGGGATGTAACCCAGAAACTTTAAGGGCTTTGTTTATCTCATGGGCTCGTAGGTCTGGGGAATATGGGTGCGATGCATTGTCAATCTTTGCTGATAGCTGGTATGAAAAGTTAAGTGGTTTTTAAAATAAGTCTCTTAGCATATTACTATCTAACAGAATATCAACGCCAATTACTGCCATGCAGAAAGAATTAAAATAATTCTCCCTATTTAACAGATTAATACGGGTCACAGACTGATTACTCATTAGATCCTTCTTTAAGTTCGATCATCCTGTACATCAGCTTTTAAAAATGCTGTATAATTATTCTGGTCAGAACCAAGTTCCTTTTAGCATTAAGAGAGGTTTCCTTCTTCTAAAATTATATATATCATATAAACATAAAATTGGAGGGAAGGATTATCCGCCCCTTATCTACCGTTCTGCTACACCAATTCACTATCTTTTCGACTATACAATTCAATTCTCTAAATTCCCTTTAGATCTACAGACTGGTAAATTAGTTTAACAGAGTCGATCTCCTGATGATGATTTTAAAAATATCTTTTCGAAATGCATAAATGTCACAACGTTTTTCTTCACGGATGGTTCGGAAGCATCAGACAAATCTGTAGTTCTCGCAATTTTCTCCTCTCAACTTGACGTATGTTTGAAAGATAAAATCATCCCAGAAGCTTTTATTTTTACTGCAGGGGCAGTAGCAATTTTCGAGGCTATAGAATTCATCCTAAATAACAATATTTCTCATTCTATAATATGTTCAGACTCTCGAAGTGTCCTTTAGGCACAAGAGGCACCGATAGCCACGTTTTACTTATGTACACATAGGATATCCGAGTGAAGCATAGAATTTTTCACTCAAGTTTCAGAAACCGTGGGCATTCCAAAAGACGATCTGAGGCATACTCTTCCCCATTTTTTATTTCTAGGCAGAAAGCCAGTGATTGACCCATCTCTGTAACGATGTGATCCTTCATATGTGTGTGCCGAATCAGACGGCAGACAAGTAAAAAATTGTAGAGAAGAATAATATGATTATTATGAAAACGAAGATCCTATTTTCAGCATATCAACGCGTGACAGAGCTTGAAGCAACTTAATCTTTGAGTATACTCAATTAAGCAGAAAATTCAGAATAGAGTTTTTGCATGTATGAGATGTTGAAGAGAATTTAGCTTTTCCTTGCAACAACGCAGAAAGAATTTTTTCTCATTGCTTTGTACACCTGTACTATTCAGATGATTGTACTCATGAAGGTCACATACTTTTATAATTGTATCAGAAATTTGTATTTCCAAGCCCAATACGGAAAATTCTTTCCGTAAACTTTATACGTGTGGAGTTTTGCGTTTTAGGATTTAACCGTGTTGGTTTTGAAATGAAAATATTTAATTTAATAAATAAACATGATTAAATTATATCAGGTGTGAAGAAGCTTGTACAGAGTTTAACATCTATGATAACGCTGTATCAACAAAAATACATTTTTTCAAACTATCTGCTTTACATTATTAAATTTTTTATATGGATTGTCTAGAATAATCATCCGCCTGAATTATTGTCCTAAGAGAATGAAAAGCGACATTATTTTCTGGCAAACCCTCATTTTATTTATAGAAAAAATTTAGATTCTTCTATAAAATCATTTATTTAATCAATACTTTTTCTATGAAAATTGAAACCTAATATATCTTAAGCTATTTGCAGAATTTTGGTGAGGAACCAATCTTAAAATGTTATGGAATTGCATGCATTCTATTACACCAAACATTTGAAATCTTCAAAATCTTGAAATGAAAAATTACCTTGAAAATTTCTAAAATATTTGATAAAATCTGCAAATCAATGATATTCGCGTTTTTAATTTTATAACATATTTTGTAGAATTTATATTAGTTTTTTCATGTAAAAAACGGCGTTCCATAATATTGTAAATTGTGATATCAGTTTTAACGATATTAGTAAATAATCATTTTGTCTTGAAATAATTTATTAATGAAATGCAAATATCTCAGAGGGAGAAGCGTAATGTCTATTATAATTCATGATTCATATACTCTAATGAAGCATCAAAATAATTAGTTACACTGTTGAACAAACTCTCTAATAATACTGTAATCAGTTTTTCCTCTACTTGAAAAAAATGAAGACCGCTTATACTCTGGTCTTCAGCTTGGTGGTCATCTTTACTGCTATTGGTGAATATAATAATAGTTATAATATACACTGCCGTCGGAAATTATTTATACGGCGAGCGCGAGCGGCCAAAAAAACACTGTTGACTTTCAAGCACGATAAATCGGCCAAAAAGAAGGCTGGGCATGTTTTTTAAACACGGTTAGAAACCTTAATAAATTGAAGAGTTGTTCGAATATTGCTCCTCAACTTCAACTAGTGCCATGACCTAGGAAAGTTGTGGCAAAGATCCGAAATTTACAGACGCAATAAATAAGGTCTTGTCCTTAACTTAAGCTAATAAAACTTCAAAAATCTTTAGGGGTTTCTGAAATATGACTAAAAATTTCGAAGCGTGTTTGCGTCGAGTTTCGTCAGTTTAATCCGCTGTAGGCTAGCCGCGACCTCGCGGCTTGCTCCGAGAAAGGCTTATCGGTGACACAAATAGCTAATTTACAAACGCATGACAAACGCTTGTTTCGTTTAAAAGATTGCATCCTAAGTTCGTCGCAAAGCGCTCAAGTTGAATGGCCAGACAAAAGAATCGATAACCAGCGTTGCAATTTGGCACTGATCAACCAGTTCATTTCAAGCACTCTACAGCACCTTTTACAGAATTCTCCTTTTGTGCAAACGCTTCCATCCTACCTCCAACGCAAAGCGTTTAATAAAAGCACCCAGACATCAAAATAAACTCCCAGCGGTGATGTTTGGCTTTGATTCGCCAGTTTTAATCAAGCGGTCTAAAATACCTTATAAGAAGTACTTATGTCGTTCTAACGGTCCTACTTTAACCCGAATCCGCCCACGGGGTCATATATGGTACGGCGAGCAGTGGTGCATGAAAAACGACTTATCATGGTCTTTCACATTTAAATCTCGCGCAAAACAGTTGTGTTCTATTCAGGAAGGTTACACAAAAAATTGTAGGCTACTGTGTAGTGCATGTTGGCAAAGTTGAGACAATAATTTGAAAGTTTCAAAATTATCTTGATACTATTGTAATTTATATTAGTATTTCATAATAGTTATACTTAGCTTGTCTTAACCAACTAGAGAGACCATGCCTACACATATTTGTTAACGATGGTAATGATTAATTCATTTCATGTAACGCAGGAATGATTTACTCGTTTTATCAGTGTCTTTTTAGTTCTAAAAATAAAAGAAGGAGTACTATGGGCTCATTATCGTACTTAGCACATACGCATTCGCTATCGCCCGTATAAGATTCTGGCCCCGACAACCTAACATGAAATGTCATAAATGTTAAACTTATTCATCATAGCTTTGTTACATCCCTAACAGCACGAAACGTTCACGGGACGTGTTCTAGATTAGCTAGTATTAGCAAATAAGAGAAGCAACTCAAAACATTTTTCAACATTTCAACATTTTTTTGTGGGAAAGAACGAGTTTTATTCGAGCCTGAAGGGAACTACAGGGTTATAGGTGTTTCGCTTCCCAAGTATTTTTTTCGGAGAAAGGGGAACATATGTCGGAAACGTCGAAAACCGGACAAATACATAAGGGCGCGTCGAAACTGTCGTCCGCTAGGAAGACAGCACCAGCTCTTTTTTCGACATTTCTAACATATTTTCCGAAAAAAAATATTTAAGGATAGAAACCCTTTTGCTCCTGCAGATCCTATTCCTGGTATACCTCGTAGCAGATCTTCCTCTTCTCCTGACAGAAATCATTCACCTGGAACGTCTCTTCCTCCTTCCGAGCATTATATTCGTGTCAGGTTTAGCTTTCCTACTGCCGGGCCTTCTTTTCGGTCCAGGTCCAGGTCTCCACCCCCCACGGGTATGCGTCCTCCTACCAGGCTTCCTGGTCCGAACGGAGTTGCATGCGGACTTGAAGAACTTAGATTTATTCGGCTTATTACTTATGCGAATCCCGGCCGGATATTCGAACTTCTAAGATACACATTTCCTGCCAATACAACACCAACTAAATTAAGTTTAAGACATGATATCTATGAGCCTATGCCAACCCAAGAACAAATTGTTATATTAACATCTAGTGGTGATGTATTAGCAATATTAGAGAGTTCTGATGTTCTTGCTGGAATATATCAAAAAAACAATAGGAAACGGGTTAAAATAAACATTTTTAGCCGCACGGTAACCCCATTAACCTCAGCTGAAGTCAAGGAAACTCCAGTAGGCCCCAGCCACCTAATCAGATGGCATTTTCGAGTAGAACGGGTACACCACGTGTAAACCAGAATCTACAGATCCTGAAGAGAAAGCTAGGTCACCAAGATACTGTACTGGAGCTGACCGGAACGCAGAGTTTTTTGTTAAAACGCAAAAAAATGCAAACAGCGTTTCAATATTTACATTTTTATATGTAATATAAATAATAATTTATCAGGATATTTTAATTGTTATAATTTAAGTATGAAGCGATTTGGGAAATGATTGATTTATATGCAGTCTTTATTTTATTTGTAAAAACATCATTTATACTATATGATGATTCTCAAGGTAAAGAGTTGTCATCTTTTCCAAAATGTAAACTTTTGCCTTTATAAAACGAAATAATTTTTAGATTGTTTCTTATTAGTTTTTAAGTTTATTCGTTCTATTCACTATCATATGTACTTCGGCTTATTTTATTTTCATGTGTTCGTATCATTTAGACTTCAGAGACCATCATGTTCTTAATATAAGGGAAATACTTAGATTTTTCACAAAAATACAGGAATAAATATTTTTAATAAAATTAATGTAGATACCATATTGAAGTCGAAATTGTAAGTTAAAATACATAGCATGTACAATAAAACAGTTTCAAACAAACCATTGATTTTTCAACCAAAAAGGATGAAGTTTCTACCAAAAGAGATGAATGTTCAACACAAAAAGAAGAATTTTTAATTCAGCAAGAAGAATTTTCTACAAAAGAGTTGATTTTCAAAACTAAAACTTTTTAATAAAATAGTTAAATGCTAAACCAAAACAGATTTATTTTCAAACATACAGTTGATTTTTCAACAAAAAAAAAGATGAAATTTCTTCCAAAAGAGCTAAAATGTCAACCGAAAAAGACGAATTTTTAAGCCAAAGTATGATCTCTAAAGTGCGCATGCGCGATTATTGCGTCGATTCGCAAAGTAGAAGCGTTTCAAAGTGTAATTTAAACCCCTGATGAACTGCAGTCTTAAATTTAAATGGAAATTATTCAAAATAAGTTTGAATTTTTTTTTAATGTTCAAAAAGTATAATTTTTCAAGTTTTTGCTGGAAGATAAGGCATTCTGATTGGGCCAGCGTCGGAAGTAAACATAGCTCAGTTTGTGTGGGAATAAATATGGCTGCTAGAGATTGGAATAAGCATAACCTATTTTTATGTTTATTATTTGAAACGTGTTTAAAAATTACAAAGGAGGACTGTAAAATGTGTTCCAAATGTTAAGAATTTCACTAAAACTGGGATTCGTAAAGTGCGGCAGTGCTAATGGGCCAAAAGTCGACATGCGGATGGCCTCTGCATACCACTATTCTGATTGGCTTAGCGTTTTACAGGATATGAGGTTCCAAGGTCACAGAGTTTTTTGAATAGGGTTTTCGATATATATTTTTTTTTTTCGCAGAAGTGAAGTGTAATTTGAAGCTGTTCGTTACATCCAAAATAAATTCTATCGAAAGCTTTAAAATTATTTAAGATCATTTACGCTATTGTTCATTATAAAAAAATGATCATTAATAATCCTATAACTACTTTTTAAAACATATTTTTGATAAACGAAGAGCGCGAAGGTAGTAATTTGCTTAAGATGTACAAAAATGGATTTATTAAGTTTCTTGTATCTCTGTACAAACTTGTTTTACATAATGTTAGGCTCTCTAAAAAAGACAGTACAAATGTAGTAAATACCAAAAGATAGTATTCTGTAGGTACAGAATCTTATCTAGAATAAAATACATATGACGTAAGAAAAGCCAAGCGTGAGCACTGAGATATCTAATATCGTGTGAAATGTATTCAATCTATAAAGAGCAAAACGCCTAATTTTAAATTAGCAAAAATAATCTGGTTTAATGCTTATCGGCAATATATGTTTTAACATTCGGCATCCTATATAACATTTTTTATGAAGAATATTTCGCTTTTATCATTAACGATAATATAAACTTGTAGAAAAATTAAAA
Organism: Andricus coriarius; assembly: GCA_932066315.1. Classification (NCBI taxonomy): domain Eukaryota; kingdom Metazoa; phylum Arthropoda; class Insecta; order Hymenoptera; family Cynipidae; genus Andricus; species Andricus coriarius. Next base: position 10,256 of record CAKNWT010331499.1, read on the forward strand.
AAAAATTCGTCAGTAAAAAAATGCTTGAAAAAAACTTGAAAACATGTTAATTTAGAATTTCAAACCTGCCTTCCGATACATTTCCTCCCCTACTCCCCTGATTTTCTGCTCACTTTCCCTATTTGGAAAAAAATACGATGGACGGACGGACACCCAACCGAAACTATAAAGGTTTCTCTCCGGGGCTACGAAACCCTAAAAACTAATTTTTTTGCTCTCAATTTTTACCAATAATGCAATAAAACATCATTGTATCACGATGCGCACATATTCATTGCACTCGCGAACTACCCAGAAGGTACGATTCACTTTATCCGGCTCGAAGGACCAAAAATGTTCGCGAGCGAGAGAAGTTTATGTGAGAAATAACGATCCAATGTTTATAAACCTTCTTGCCGACAAATACATTAAAGCACAGGTCACCAAGAATAAATAATACAACTGAATTATTTTAATGTTAATAACATTGCTAAACAAATCGAACTTGTCTATATTTAAATCATTTCTTAAATTAATATACAATTAATTTGAACTTTTCTTATATCGAAACGATGAGACAACTTTTCAATTTAACGTTCCGACGACAACAAAATTTTCTTGCAAAAGGTACGAAAAGCTCTCACTCATTGAAGAAATATGTCTCAGCGATAGAAGAATAAGGATAGAAGAAGAAACAGATAACAATTTAAAATTAGAATTCCATTAAAATGTTAACATATGAAATTAAAGTCTGAATGGAAAAGTTGATGTTGAATAAGTGAAATTAAAATCAAACAATGTACTTAATTAATTATATCAGTCAATTCCGAACACTACAGAGTCAGAATCTGATGGTCTATACTTGTGTTGCTGCACCAGGCAGGGGTCTAATGTTGGCGGAGTATTTCTGACGACATTAAAACCGAAATTAAAAGCCATTTCAAATTTAGACCACCTGTCGATCTCAATTAAATGTACCCAAATCGATGGGACGGTTCAATATTAATTACTTTTGTGTTGAAAATAGACCTCTAGCTTTCATTGATGAGAATAATGATTGGGATTGTTTGTAACGCTGTTTTTCAGATAACTTCTCATGGTCACAGAGTTGTTTTAATAGAGGTTTTCTTACTTTTATTTAATTGCACTACAATTCTCATAATTTTATTAGGTATTTAAAAAATATGTATTATGTAAAATTTATGCAACTACCCAATTTTCGAAAGAAATTATTAAACGTGCTGATGGTTTGCGTATGTGCAGAGTACCCACTTGGGATCCTCAAGACGCAAAAATTGAACGAATTACTCAGATATTTATTTATTTAAACAGTGAACGGGCAATGCTTCTTAGGACACACGATTCTTAAAAAGTAGGATAATACTAAAATAGTAAAACTGTAAAATTAGCATACAAAAATCTCACGTTTCAGTTCCAGAAACAGGCTACAGAGCCATATTTTCAAATTAAATTAAACATTTCTACGCAGCGAGGTTCTGAAGCGATTTGCAGAGGTATTAAAGAAGTCGAGAATATTACTGAGCGAATTTCCTTCCGTACAGACTCACGTGAGCACAGAATTCAGTCCGTAGTTCGTTCGATGCGAGGATAACTTCAACAATGTATGGGTACGGAGAGTCATTGTAGGTGTATAAAAATTAATCTGTGCGAGAATTGCAGAACAGTTAATTTTGTTATTGAGTAGATTCAACAGAAAGGATATTTTGGAAGACGCAAACCTTGACGCTCTCTTCGGATCGTTCAACAACGTTTTTATACCATCGTAATTATGGTCTTGCCTATTGATTGCCATTCCCAATTATCTGGCCGCAAATCGGAGAAAACGATTTTGAGCTCTTTCGAGTCTAATTTTATGGATCATATCAAATGGAAATCAGATAATCGATGCATATTCAAGATGCGGACGAACAAGAGAAAAAAATAATCTCTTGAGCGCTAGTGGGTTCTTTAACATTGAAGAATTTCTGATGACGAAGCCCAGAGATTTGAGAGTTTTATGTATAGCATCAGAAACTTACATTATAGGAAAGCTGTTTGCCCAAGAGAAGCTCCAGGTCACGCACCAGCCCCACCCTGAGTAGAACATCATGGCCAATCATGTACTCATGCCTTATCGTTACTTTTTTCCGCGTAAGGAATATTATTGAGCATTTTTTAGTGTTTAGCCTCAACCCATTTAGAGAGCACCAATCCTGCAATCGGTTCAGATCAATTTCTAGTACAATGCAACCCAAAAGGGAGCGAATTACTCTAAACATTTTCAAGTCATCAGCATAGAGTAGAAAGGAACAAAATTTTAAGGCGGCTCCAACATCATTGACAAGAAGGACAAAAAAGAGCGGCCCGAGATGTGACCCCTGCGGCACCCCAGATGTTGCGTGGAATGCGTTGGAGTTTCTATCTTCAACTCGGACGGACTGAAATCTCCCACTCAAGTAACTTGAGGTCCAAGATGAAAAATTAGATCCAATTTCCAAGGAATCTGAGCTTCGCAACCAGAATGTTCTGATCGACTATATCAAAAGCCTTTTAGCGATCTGTATAAATCGTATCCACTTGGTAGCCGGATTCCATAGAATCCGGCAAGAAGCCATGCTGCTCATCAATGAAGGCGCTCGTTGAAGTTAAGTACAAATGATCAGAAATGATGCTCTCAAAAACTTACTTGAATTATTTTTGTGGTCTGTCACAGGTATGCCTTCCCGCCCTCCAAGAGAAGTTGGAAAAGGGGCGGTATGTAACAAAAATCTAACCTTCCTG
>CAKNWT010331500.1:0-32559 GCA_932066315.1 Andricus coriarius
TTTAATTTTGGATGAAAAGTACACATTGTGGTAAGTTTAAAAATTAACAAATCAAAAATGTATCCATCGATAATAGACCATATATGTATAGATATTCATGACATGCTCCACTATTTGTTATAGTCCTGTTATAGTTGTGGTTCCGCAGTGAAATGCATTAACTGTACTTCAATTCTTAAATATATTATATGAATTTTACAAAGACCAAAGGCCATCAATCACTACCACCTGTATACATTTATTCTTATAAATTGGTCTTTTTCGAAAAACAAATTTAATTTGCAAATTCCTATTTAGACCCCCATGTAATTTCAAAAGCCCGGGGGCACGAGTTCATGTTGTCGGATTCGAAAAAATAGGGAATTTTTTCCCCGGAAAAGGAACAAATTGGAGGGGGGGGGGGTCAATCACCAACAATAAGTTTTCAACCGGTATAACTGTGAACCACCCTATTGGTCAAGTAGTAACGTTTTAAATTAAAAGTTGTACAATAATTGTCCAGCGATGTTTTGAAACCATACAATTTTAAATACTTGCATTTAAAATGACTCAATTTGATGTATTTCCAATTACAAATTTTTTAACGATGAAAGCTTTCAACTTTAAATTATACAATATTGAGATCTTACTTATTCGGTTTCTACTGTTTCAATTTCAAATATTTTATGTCCTTCAATTACGTTCCTTAGTATATAAATTTGAAGTCCATCTAAAGTCTTCTAAAAAATGGAAAATTAAAAATTTACAATTCTTTAAAGTTGTATAACTTCAGATTGGAATCGCAGCAATGCTTAATTGATTAATTTCGAAAACCTGTTCGAATTCGCATAATTTCAGGTGATATCAAGTAACATTTAAAGTTACCAAGTCAGGATTTCGACTTATCGGAAAACTTTCAAATACCTTTCCTTCCTTTCAGTTCATCTACAGACATTGTTGATAATTGTTGAGATTATTTATATTTTATAGCCATTCCAACAAATGTGGTGACCCCCCCCCCCCACCAATACGACTTGAAACTGAATAGAAATAATAGAACAATAATTATACTTACGTAGAACTGAGAAACAGATCAGAAAGATAGAACAATCGAGCCTTGTACTTTGTGTGAAAGATTTCTGGTTCGAACATAGAATACAGCTTAGTAAATATGTTCGGATACTCCAGGTTATGTTTTGTGACCAGAACAAAGACTCCTTGCAGAGCAAGAAGACCAATGGGACCATCGGCGTCTAACGAATCCATTAGAAAATCTGTTAGTAATACTGGTTTTTCGAGATGGGGCATGACCCTTTCTAACAAAACGATGAGAAGTTGTTTATGTAACTGAGGCGTCAATTCCCAGTGCATTACACATGCCCATACTTTGTTCAAGGCTCGTCTCGCATTCGAATAATCCCACATGAAAACTGTACCTATTAATAATTATTACATATAGTCAGTTTCTAATTGATTTCGTGTTCATTAGACATTTTTACGAAATTATATAAAGGCCTGAATGTCGAACTCACCTTGCTGAGGTCCACATAACAGTTCCTTGTTTTTAGACGACTCTCCTTCTGAAATTAAAAATATTTATTATGGATATATATTTATTGCATTTTACTTGACAGATTATATAATAATTCGAATCCTAAATCCAGTTAGTTACCTTCTAGATCTTTTTGCAGAGGCAACTTGTGTATAAGTTCTAATAAATTCTTAATATAAATTTCTCGAGGCTGTCTCTTTGGAGTAAGCGACGGAAGGCATTTGTACGTATAGTAAAGGGCATCAGGGTAGTTAGAGATTTCTTCAAATCTGGCGATTAAATTAGCATTGTCTTTTTCTGGAGACAAAAGCGCCATCAGCAAAGGTTTTAATCGATGTAGTGGAAAGTAATAATTAAGATCGCCAATGGGCTCCAACGGGAATTTCCCTTCTTCTGCCGTTAATTTGATGCCCGTCGACAAAGCTTGAAGTTGAACTGCAGGTCGACATCTTTCAATCGAAGTTAGCAGCTTTTCCCAAATTTCCTCGTAACAGTTACGCAACCAACTCACGTATCTTGCCTCGGGACTTGGTTCTAATTATTGGACAGAAATTACAATTCAGTATTAAGTCATTTGAATTTAAATTCCACCATTAAAATCATTTCAAAATTATTATTTTTAAATTTTGAAACCTTTCAGTTGTATTTGTTTTTCAATTTATTAGACTGTTTCAGATCTAAATTGTTAATTTTAAATCCCTCAAAATTGCAGTAAGTTTTGAAGGATGGAATTTCAAAATTTTAACGACAGGGATACATTTTTTTAAAGTTGAAATATGACCACAAATTTTTTCATAGATTTGAGTGGTACATTATACTTGCATCTCTGCACCAAAAACAGTTTGTAGTCTCAACCGTCTCAACCTCACAACAATTTACTGAAACGATTGAAAGATTAAAACCGAATACAGTCATTGAGTGTCTACAATTTCGTATCAAAATTAACCAAATTCACAGAATCATTCTACTAATGATAATTCCTCAAATGTAGGGCATTTTAGAAGAAACATTGATCTTATAATTCTTATACAGTGCAGTCGGGTCCGTATGGGTCCCCAATAGACGTATTACTGCAAATTCAAAGTTGCCTACTCACCAGAAATGGCCAATGATATCGTTTTTTCCTGGTACATATCACCTCGCTTGAGGACCTGGACGAAGATCGACTCCAGGGTGAGAATGCAGGAAGTACTGGACTCCTGAGGGCCATCAAGAGAAAGGCAAATTAATACCTAACCTCAAAATTATTCGTGCACTTCAGTTTCGAATGCGATAAAGGGTGCTTTACTCACATCCCACTGGCCGATGATATCCACCAGATTGTTGGCGTGTTTTCTTGACGACATGAAATCTTGGGCCTTCTGACGCAAAAGCCTCGTCGTCATTTTCTGCGACGAGGACATACCGGGACCTGCCATGGCCGTTGCGTCGACTAAAGTAAAGAATAAAGAACCAGAATCCAGATTCAGATGTAGCAGAATGGCGCATCGGCCATCGAGATTCGAGTCTGTTGAGTTGAGCGTGGAGTCCGCAAGGGAGCAGGTACAGGACGTATACGTCACATTTGAAAACTGCTTTCCTTCCTCCTCGATCTCGATTCGTGCCAATTCGTGCACCAGCTCTGCGCAAGATCAATCTTTTTCGTGGCCGTCGACTCTCAGAGCATTCTCGTCAATTCTCGTCTTTTTGACAAGTTTGTGGTGCCTTGACGTTTATTTCCCATGTTAAGAAAAATCCCAATTGCATGCGACTAAATGTGATTGCAGTCTTGACATTTTTATCACATTATTCTTGATTTCTCGCTTCGGACTCCGGTTTGCTGTTAGGATCCTTGATGGAATTTCGGAGATATACAAAATGATCGTGATGTTATTTGAGGAAAGTTGTCAGGATTGGGTACATAAGGTGAATATGGATAAAGGATTCGAAGGAACTTGAAGGAAGGAAGATAAGCGTGATACAGCAACGATGTAAACAACGTAAACTCTGACAAAAAATTACAGGAATTTCGTAATTACTCTTAAGGTCGACGATTGAAGGCATATAGGTAAGATTTTTAGCTATACTGTTCTAAATTCTAAAATCAAGGAAGTCCAAAATCTTGTACAGAAAAATTTTTATAATGGATATAGTTTCTTGCGTTAGATGTATTACATTTGGACTTGAAAACATAACCTATATATCGTTTTATTTTTACAATTTTACAAGATATTCTTTATAAGATTATTGCTTACCCAGCGCATTGTGGTGATAATCAATTCTGGCAGGAAAAAATTTAAGTGATGCATATAGGCAGCAAACATTATAAACAATTGCAGGTTATATATTTAAAACCATTAAAAATTACATTAATTTCTGTTTTAGGAAACAGCGTGCCAAATTTCAAAAAGCGTGGATATCAAAACGTCTATAACTATACCGAAGAATATCAATATCGACAATTGAGCATTTTAGTTATTTAACGAAAGTAAGTACAAAATATCATCCCAAAACAAAACACATATGAAGGATTGGGTGGCCTGCGGACCTGTTCTTGAAAAGGAATATAGAAAAGTAATAGTCAATTTTAATTATTAAAAATGTTATTAAGATTCCTCACTGTTGAAACTTATATTTATAAGGGTCATTCCGAATTTTTTTTTTATCCCAGCCAAAATTCTGCTCGACTCTGTCAGCGATTTAACTGGCGATTTTTTTCTTAATATTTGGTGCCCAAAAAAACCCTCAAAAACGAAGTATTAGATTGTTTGAATCAGAACTTCGCGTGCAACTTTTTTTCAACTGGATTTTTGGTCAATTTCACATTTATTTTCAAACCTGCATAAAAAGGCAATTCATAACCAATTTTTAAGTTTAATTGCTGCATTTATTCCTTTCTATGAGTAATTTTAGGTAAAATATTTACCGTACACGTGTGTGAAAAACTGAAAAAATCGCGCTTTTGTATAAAGTTATAATGTATAGTATACTAAATAATAATTTTAGTGAAGGGTTTTTTTCTCTTACATAATTATTTAGTAGGCTAAAAAAGCACGTTATATATGACTATTATATGCAACTTCATACATTCAACTTTGTACAATAAAAGCCTCAGAGAATTTTCTGTGCATTTTAATTTGTGCGATACAGGGCATTTTTTTAATTATCTCTGTTTTCACGCTTTTCATGATTTGTTTTGAAAAATATTATTTTATTTAGAAATATTCTACAGAGAAGGGGTACATTTAATAAAAATACAACTCTTAGGTACAACATTTTTTGGTGAAAGTTATTAATTACTTGCGAAAAACTGTTGGGCAAATTGCCTTTATTCTTTAAATTTTAAATTCACGAACGCATACACATTCTATCGATTTAGATCAAATAAAAAATTATTGTTTATTATTTTCTGGAATTGTTTTTTAACCATTCGTTACGAAAAAAATACAAAAAAGGCAAAAGTTAACATTTTTATAAAATAAAGATTGATTTTTTTCCAAAACTATTGATTGTGGAGAAAAATGTTGAACACAAAATAATTGTATTTTTTATAAAATATGCAATTTCTTTGTAAAATATTTTTATATAAATACACTGCAGTCCCGCTTTATCCGTTCCCGATAGATCAGACAAGGTAGTGCAAGAGGGCGAGAGATAGGCGCTTGAAAGGTCAGCGGTCTTGCGATGTTTACGGCTCGGCACTATAAGAAGCCACGAGCAAGAAGGAGAAGAATAACGGTTTAGAGCTTAGAGAGTCCCGATTCATCATCGAGGCCATTGAGGGTACCCCCGACACGGCTGATAAAGCGGGACTGCAGTATACAATGTTTTTCAAAATAAATCTTGAAAACGGTGTAGTGGTTAATTCGATGGGTCCTAAAAGAAAGTACGCAACTCACAGTGACGGATAGAAGCTACGTAATTCCAGCTGACAAATAGAATCAACGCAACTCGTAGGGACGGATAGAAACTACGTAACTTCATTTTTTCGGATTTTGAGTTACCGTCTGAAATTGTTGTAGTGTGTTGAAAGCTGTAATGTAAACGCTTCAATTGTTCTATTTATTGGTTTAAATCGTATTAATTAATAAATAATACATTCACGCAACTCGTTTTTGCACGTGGATTCCGTGATGAAAGTACGTAACTCGGCTGAAATAGTTCTGACCTTCACCGTGGCGCCAGTTTTGCTGTCAATGATTTGCATTGATTATGATAAACCTAACCTCAATCGAAGTAATATGATCAGATATTATTTAGATGATTTATTGCGAAAATCTCAAATTGTTTTTTGTTAATAACAATTTTTATAAACAAATGCGTATATTTGATATAGCCTTGGTTTTAAACGTGATTTTTAAATTAGATGAAAAAGAACAACTTTGTGTCAAACCACTTGTTAACTATGGTCTTATAAACAATTAATTGAAAAATAAACATTGATCTAATAATATTAACACCATTATTTTAATATTTGAGATTCGCAGATATTACTCATATTGAGTTGTAAAAGATAAAAATTCAAATTTCAGATAACAGTTAATGACGATCACTATATCTGCGTAATATTTTTGATAAAATATCCGGGAAAGCTCCATAATAATTTATTCTGCTATAAGGTGAGAGGGTGTTTTGAAATGATCAAGTCAAAATCAAATATATCGTCAAAGTAGTAATGTTTTCCAATATTTTTATCTGTTCTGCATATATTTTAAAAAGATTTTTAAAATTTCTTTGTTTGTCACGCGAGCTTTAGCAACGTATACAATATTAACATCCATCAAAAATACATTCCTTGATCTTTTAGTTTCATATTTTCATACTCTCTTGGGTTAATTTGAATTCAAGATATATATTTCAGGTAATTTGCATTTTTTTTTGTTTTTGAAAATCGCATTGTCTACAAAGATTAATTTTTTGGCAGTCACACACATAAGTTTTTATTTAGTGAGTTGCAAAACCAATACACATATACAACCCAATACACACATACAACCCACGAAATTCTTGAGTGATTTTACAATATTTCTGTTACCGATTTTGATATTTAAACAATTAAACTCAAATACAAAAAAAATAATTCCTAAAGTAATTAAAACTTCACGAAATACTAATTGGAGAATAACAAATGCTTTTCTGCAAGTTAATATCGAATATCACATAAAAAAATATAACAGTAACTTACCTGCAAATGTTAGCATGAATATTTTGTTTATATTTTTATTTTCGCACGTTTCATGAGAGCATTTCGACTGCATTTTTTCAAATATCATCAATATTGTAACTTGCATCGAAAACTGTGATTTAAACTCCTGATAAACTATAGTCATAAATTGGAACTTAATTTTTTTTTTCAATTTGTTTTTGAAGACAGTTCTCAAATCACCTGCGGCTTTGACGATTACCTTCTCATTACGACACTCGCGCTTCGCGCTCGATAATTAGGTTACACAGATGGTTTTCTTTGAAAAATAAAATGATGTAGACAAAATAGCCTAATTTTATTAAGCCAAAGGCTTTGATTCCGTTTGTTCAAAGTTCGGTTCTAAGTCAACTCCACAAAAATTTTTAGTCAGTTTGATAAAGATATTAAAAATCATTTCACTGCAATTTAAAAATAGCCCAATGTAGCTAATCTAATTGATTACACAGCTCCACAAAAAAAATCGAGAAAAGTACCCCTGCAGTCTGACTATGTCTATCATATGTTTTCGGGGTCGCTGAATCCAAATTCGGGGTCCTCTGGTTCCGTCACGTCAGATTTCGTCCATAACTTCAAAAAACATGAAAATCGCTGATTAAAGGTGAAACATCGATCGTACCCATGAAAAGTGGGTATATCCTATGTTTTCGAGGTCGCTGAGTACGAATCCGGAGTCGTTATGTGGTTCTATGACGTCACGCATCGTCCCTAACCTCAAAGAGAAACGGTGAATTGGTAATTTTATGTAAAACGTATATTTTTTAAATGCTCCACAACAACTGCGAATTCGTACTCAGCGACCTCGAAAATATAGGATATGACCACTTTGCATTGAAAAAATATATGTTTTACATAAAATTACCAATTCACCGTTTTTATTTGAGGTTAGGGACGAAGCGTGACGTCATAGAACCACAACGACTCCGGATTCGTACTCAGCGACCTCGAAAACATAGGATATGACTACTTTTCATAGGTACGAATGATGTTTCACCTGACATCGGCGATTTTCATGTTTTTTGAGGTTATTAATGAAATATGACATGATGGAGCCAAACGGACCCCGAATTTTGATTCAGCGACCCCGAAAACATATGATAGACATAGTCAGACTCCAGGGGTACTTTTCTCGATTTTTGTGTGGGGCTGTGTTATCAATGATCTAAAACATTTTTAATTTGTGTCCATTTGACAAATATCATTAAGATGATTTTAAATCTTGCTGAAATCTGCTAAAAATAACGATTAAAACTTACGCATCTCTCCTAAAAATGTGGTTGGAAATTTTGAAAATACTTTAACTTTTTGAATTTTGGTCTGATCGAAAAATGTTATGGAGATAGTTCGGAAATATATTTTATATCTAGTAAACATTTTGATTTAAATTTCTTAATCTATCAGAAAAATAGTTTTCCTATTTTTTTACATTTTCAAAATGTTGAAAAGCATATAACTGTTTTAATTTTCATATAAATTAAAAATGCCATTAGGATAATTTGCAAGTCTTTTTAAAGTACCGGAAAATTTGATGAAAATTTGGTTTCAAATTTTGAAAATGCCTGTGTTAAAGTTAAATACAGTTACTGTAGAAAAATCTTACGCGGGGGGAGAGGAGTCTGAATTTTTTAAATAACCCATACGTAATTTGTTGAACACCCCAAAGAAGGCTTTTGCGTGCTTAAAATTATATACTTAAAATTAAATATTATTATTATATTAAAGATTATATTAGATTTGAATATGTATTGTTCGTTCCTGAAAGCTTTCTTTTTTAAATTTTTAATTCTTCAAGGCTTCCATTCATATTTACTATTATTTAATTCTGAATGCCAAGAACTAAGCTAACCTTCCTGACATTTTCCACCTATCCTTCCATGACCGCGACTTCATGCCACAAAACTTACTAGTCTAGTCCGCGAAATATTTGAGTAGTTTTTTGATTCCATTATATTGATTTTTGGCTGGCAAATTATATTATTTCAAGGAAAGGTTATATTTTTCAAGTCGTACGTCAACAAAAACACTGGCTTGCATGATCCACAAATGCGCTAACCGCACTAACGGACTGCAACTTTTTCAACTGCGCAAGTCGGGGCCGTCTGAATCGTTTCCAATTTGAATGAATAATATTGCGCAATCTCCGCATGTGAGTATCCGCGCACTGTGCCCTTTCAGTACGCTGCTGGTGTTTCTCAGGCAAGAGTCGCAACCATCTCTCGCCCCTTGAGCTGAGAAACTGCGTGGGCCATCAGTTCTAGGAATTACTATACCGCGAGTTACTACGCTGAGAGTCGGGTGTATTTATCTGTATTATTATTGATAGTATTTATTGATTTCAAATCGACGCGCGCTTTTCGTTACATGCACACTTCAAAAAGTGGTTTACAGGGTGCGCCTCGATACAAGGCCGGGGCAGTCAATGAACGTTGCTTGGGAAAAATAACTTTAAGGTCGCGGTAGAGGTGGGGACCCCTCCAGCCTGGAAATAATTGGTCGTGTACCTTTCAAAACCACTCATCTTTCGGTCGTGAGACGTCGATATTGGTGTGATTTACCGCAGTCTACTCAGAGCTACATATAATGTATTGTTAATAATTATTATTACTGTTATATTATTAATGATACTATAATGGCATCCGTGCAATCTCCGGTCTGGTTTATTCATGTAAGATCTTCAATGTAGTAGAAGGAATGAATTTATCGAGGATATAATTATTACAATTAATAATAATTGTATAAGAATGAGCCTGGTAATTTGCCTGCAACTATGTTACTATATTCTGAAACAGAATTGACTAAACTTTTTCCTAAATTAGGTCTGTAAAACCTGGAAAAATAATTTCAATTTTGAACTAGATTTCTGTATAGTAACCCTAAATGTTTAAATCAGGTTATTTTTGTTTTAGGACAATAAATATGGCTCAACAAGAGACGAATGATTTAACGCGGGAAGACTTCGACGCAGGGCCTTCAAGTTACAATGAAATCGAGCCGAATCTCTACTTAGGAAACCTAACAGCCGCGACTGACGTTGAATGGTTGAAGCAAGCTCAAATCACTCATATTCTTACAGTGGATTCGTGTCCTTTGCCAAGGAAAATTCAATGTCTCCCAGACATGACGTTGAAATACATCCAAGTCACCGACATGCCTCGAGAGGACTTACTGACCTACTTTGAAGATACGTATCAATTTATTCTCTACGCTTTGGAACGAGGTGGTAAAGTTCTCGTTCACTGTTATTTCGGAGTTTCCCGTTCGGCCACTCTAATCATCGCTTACATGATGAAGAAGTACAATATGAGCTTCTCAAAAGCTTTCGAGGCTGTCAAACAGAAAAGGCGGTTCGTCGGACCCAACCCTGGATTCCTAGCTCAGCTGAAACTCTACGAGCACATGGACTTTAGCATAAATAACGCCAACATCCAATTTAAATTGTACAGGCTCCAAATCGCAGCTGATAATGTCAGGAAAGCTAAAATTTTGCCCCAAAACCACATGGACTTGATAAAATCGGATCCAGGTTTGGCCACCGTTAGGCCAGAGCCGACAGTTTATCGTTGTAAAAAGTGTCGAAGGATTGTAGCAAATGCTAGCAACATTTTACCTCATGCACCGAAAGAGAAGCAGATTTGGCGACATGTGAGTACTAAACGCCACGACAAGCCGTCGAAGCAGATAAAATGCCTTCAGATGCCCGAATCTGCGAAGCAAGAAGAGCAGAAAACAGCCGAGGTATGCATTAAGACTTATTTCATAGAACCTTTGGCTTGGATGCCGGAGATCACGCATAACGTGGAGGGGAAGCTGAACTGTCCGAAATGCAACTCAAAGTTGGGCGCATTTAGTTGGATCTCAGGGTGTCAATGTCCCTGTGGCAGCAAAATCGCACCTGCCTTTTACCTCGTACCCTCCAAAGTCGACTGGAGTAATGTTGTGCAAAATGTACAATCGACTATCTAGGAAAAATTTTAAGAGATTTTTTTTCAATGTCAGTTATCTGAAAAGGAATGCTTGAAATCGAAATTTAAATAGGATTTACTTTATTCTGTGATTAATTGAAACCCACTCCACTTCAAATCATGCAGAGAGATCCAACTTAGGATGTTAAAATCAGTTGACATTAAAATATGTTATTCTACAATGAAAATAAAGGAATACGTATGTCATCGTTTAGTAAAAAAATGGTTATGACTTGAAAGCTATTGAAGTTAACCTTCCATATTGTGTGACGAGGGAGAGAAAACCAAATCCTTTCGCGCTACGCACGATATTTTTTCTCATACATGCATGTAAATCCCACTTTTATGCCTGTAGAGCGAGAAGAAAGTTGCCGTTTGTAAGCTACCGACGTTAAATCGTTAAAAACAATTCGAACGCGGATGTCCCTGCAAGCGCAGTATTTTTTTGCTATATAAGCTAAAAAGATACATAATTTACATTTTTATGAAAATTGAGTGTTTGGTATCATTGGACTCGTAAGCGCATGCTACAACTAACTGTTAATAAAAATAATGAATTATTAATATTTATTGCAAAAAACGACTGTTTAAAAATGAGGAAAGTCGAAAATGTTGAGAAATTATACAAGAGAAAAAGATACACAAAGCACTTTGCGGATGGTTAAACATGCAAAAGGCATCTAATACGTCATCAGAATACAAATGAAAAAGAACCTACAGTACTTTGTGCCCGAGAAGGAATAGTAAGGAGTAATATCTCGCAAACGAAAATGCAACTTGAAACACTAGAGAGGTACTATCTGCGTCTCTTATTAGAGCGGTTCTGTGCGAAGCCGTGATTTCAGTGTTTCATGGCTGCGCGTGTAACAGAGCTATTGTGTTTCTCTCCCAATTTTTATAGGATTTTAAGACCACTTCTTGATTGCGGAAATACTATTTTACAAATACACTTGTAAAATAGCTCGAGAACTAATCAAAAATCCAAATGAAATAAGTCCCGACTAGATTCGGCTATACACTAGCAACGATCGTTCGGGTAAGTTCGGTATAGCCGCTGAACACACAGTGTTCCTTACTTATCTTTTTCTGTAGTAATGGGAAATATCGTTAAAAAATCGTATCGATATTTCTAGAAAAAATATCGATAATATCGATATTTATCGATAACTTCCCCCTCCTTTCGCCATCCTAACCTGACCTTATTTCAATGTTTCGCAACTTAAAACTAAATCAGAATTAATGTCAAATTAAAATACACACCTCATTGTAACCAAATTAAATGTCAAATTAACCGCCCAATAGTTGCGCATGTCGCATGCCTGCAGCCTGTGTCCTTTTCAGTCACTCCTTCTCGCTTGTTTGTGTTGTTAATTGCCAGAAAGAGACACAACGCTGCCGTCCTGATGAAGAAACTGTACACCTGCATTTTTCTCACAAATGAGTTTTTTATATGGTTGGATTCATAACGAAAAGACGAATTTAACTATGCTAATAATTATTAAATATTTTAATTAAATCTCGAGATAAGTAGGTATCAAGCAGCATATCTACAGCGATTTTCGAGAATTCCTGATGAAACAATACATCTGCAGAAATTGTAGCATATCTACATGAATTCCAGGATTTGGGATAGTGCTGAGCCCTCAGTTTCTGATATAAAAAACACATATGCGCAGATGTGTTTTGCTCATGAGGATCCTCGGTATTTTTTTCAGTCTGATATCCTGAAATTGAATAGTATAAGTACATGTGAAGTTTCTTCACCCGGATTCGAGGGTAACTTATAATATAATTATTATGAATTATCTAAAATAGTTATAGAACCATTAATTGTAATTTAAAAATGAATTAATAATAAGAACATAATTTTATTTTTTTATCAATTGTTGGAAAGTTTGTAGTTCTTAAGTTTCTCCAGCAGGAAACTCGGTGGTTCTTGAAGTTTTGCATATAAATAATTGGAATTTGTAATTTTTTTGTGTCAATGAATAGAGCATGTCCGATTTACCCAGGAACAGTACTTTGCTTTCAAAAACTCTCATACGTTAAAAGCTGAGAGTATTAAAGAGAGTGGAAGCTGCCATAAGAGCCTAGTGTATTTTTCCGTACACGATTTTCAACGCTTCTACAGTCTCGGGGACAAACTAAACCTGAATAATAATAATAATAATAACCCAGGAAACAAAAATCAATCTGATGCATTTAATTCTGTAGTAAAAATGATTTGAATCGACATTCTTAAAAGGTGATTGCCGATTGCGACTGATTGGTTACAAAGATTGATGTATCGGATGTGACCGATTGGAAAAAGGTCGCGTGAATCAAACGAAACATATTCTAGAATCTAAGTTATACCTGCAAAAAATACAAATTTGTATAAAATCCTTTCGAATGTTATACCATAATCCACTGTTTTATTCTGCCGGATCCTTGAGCATTCATTCCTTTTGATAATTATGCAATTTGATGAAGGGCACGGAACACGACGCTTTTCGTTCGAAATCGCTAAGTGACGCCGAACTACCCTAGCGGACCGAATGAACGGAACTGATACGGTATAGCGTATCCCTATAGTATCCACATCGCATCCTCTCCGTATCATGCAAGAAAAACTCATTAAAAAGGGAAGATGAAGATTTAACTTGTTGAAATTCGGATTCTACGTGAAATTTTGCGTTAGAAGGTCACGGAGTAATTGCAATAGTTTTTCTTGCAACGATAAAGACTTTAAAAAAATATAATACCTATCGACAATGTGGGCTGAAGGCGACTTCATGCGTCCATAATCAAGCATCCATCATCGTTTAAGCAGTACTCCTTAAACGATTATGGATGCGCTTGAAGTCGCCTTCAGCGTACGTTGTCAATAAGTATTATATTTTATAAAGTTTTTATCGTTGCAAGAAAAACTATTGCAATTACTCTGCGACCTTCTAACGCAAAATTTCACGTAGAATCCGAATTCCAACATGTTAAATGTTCATCTTCCCTTTTTAATGAGTTTTTCTTGCATGATACGGAGAGGATACGATGTGGATACTACAGGGATACGCTGTAGCGTATCCGTTCCGTTCATTCGGTCCGCTAGGGTGAGCATATAGTGTCCTTATTTTCATAAAAGCCCACGATCTCACGTCGAAAAAAACTTAATTACATCTCTACCAGAAAGTTTGTCTTAATGTTATGTTAAAAATCACAAAACACGAAATGAATCCTTCAGATATCACCAAAGACACACAAATTAGCCGTCAGGATCTCTTTTGACACCAATGACCAGACGCCATTGCCCATGGATCATGCTATTGCCTCTTCGTGCATTGTAGAAAGTAAACTTCCCGTTGAGATACCTGAGCTTTGTCCCCGGAGCGGCAGAGTGCGCTAGTGTCCAGTGTCGGTCACCTTCCACTCTCTCTAATACTTTCTGGTTAAAAGGTACAGATGCAAACGTGTTTTATTGAATATCTCTGCTCATTTCAAATGCAGTTGTACAGTTTCTTCATCAGGACGACAGGACGGTGTCAACGCGGCAAATTAAAGAAAATATCTATATGTATCGTTAAGAGAAAAGTGTATCGATACTTTTCGATACGATGGCATACCGATATGTATCGATATTTATCGATACTTTTCCCATCACTATTTTTCTGTTGTATTTCGAGCTCGAGCTCTTCGACAAAGCCGACAAAGGCTTCGTCCGCAAGTGATTTTATGTTATTTTTGCCTTGTATTTTCGAATTTTCGCTACCAGTAAAAATCCGCAAGTCCATTTTCTAATACAAAATTGCGCATTATTTCTACCTAAATAGTGTATCTTGATTAATAAAAATTTTATTCGATGTTAGAGTTCTGTGGGCAAACAGTTTTGATCGATTTTCTCAGTTCGAGTTAGATTGGACTTACGTATCTTTTTAGTTTGTACGGCAGTTTTTCTGTGTATTTTTTTTGGTTAACATAACCTAAAAATACATAGGAAAACTACGGCTCATGTCAGAGACGAGCGCGTTCACTCATTACTGAGTACCAGTTAACCTTTTTAATTTTTATCCTGTCCGACGGCGCCTTCTCCCTCGAAAAGGCCTCACCGTAGCGGAATATCGAAAAGAAAACACTTTTTGCCAGTTCCGTAGGGAAGAAATACAAAATAGCATTTACGTTGTACGCATACGCGAAAGTCATCTTGACGCGAGCGAGTTGTAAACTGCAACTTTCTTCATACTCCACTAGTACAGAAAAGTGCATTTTCATGCATGTGTGAGACAAAAAAGTTATCCCTCATATGGCAGCGTTTTTTCTAAAAAAAAGTTAGAAACTTATTTTCTTAAAAAGTCCAACTTTTGACATTTTTAATTTCTGTTGAGCTGAGTGTTGACAATGTGAACTACATTTTCTATCAATCTTTTCTTCTGGTAAACCATTTTTTCAAAAACAAATCAAAATTTCTAATTTTTTTAAAGTGCAAACAAAAGAAACAAATGTGGAGCGAATAAAGGTATTTATAAGTAAAATTTCTACAAAACAATATCTTATAATTTTTCATGACTGGTGCTGCAGATGATATATTTTGATACATGTGTAACTCTGCATGATTTGAAATGGAATCGGTCATTGAGAACTATTCTTTTCTTATTTTTAGGTTTTTGGCCTACAGATATATTCATTTAAAATTAAATTTTTAGATGAAATGACCTAGAAAAGTATAATAAATTTTTACCCTGAGAATGTCGCGATTTGGTGTCAAATGAGCAAACACATTTTCATTGCTACGTTTCTTTAGGTTTTTAAAGTTGAAAGATGTGATATAGTTACAGGGTTTAAAATTTTTAATTGTCATATGGCTTAAAATACATATATTAATTTTAGCAGTAAATAACGTCAAGTAAATCTTTTTATCTAAAATTTTTTAAATTCCTAATGCTTTACTATAATGTTTAAAATAGCTACTTGTGACGCAACTGTGTGAAACAGGTGATTCCATCCAGTGTAACGTGCGCAGCATGAGCCGGAGGCTCGAAACACGAGTAGGAGGTTAGCGTACGAGAGCGAAGCGAGTTCGAAAACCTAGACGAGTGTGAAAAGCTGAAGGCAAATGCTGCAGTCACATGAGTGGAAAGTGCCTGTACGCACATATATCATACAAAAATAATATTGTTAGAAAGAAGATGCACGCAGGTCGAAAGTCAGACATGTTTAAACTCAGACTGGATTGAGACATATTCGATTCCTCAACTGGAAAAAACCAGTAGTTGAGTAATTGAACAGATAAGAGCAGATGAGATGAGAGAGTATTTCGAGAAAGAACAATCAATTCGGACTAGATACTGGTGACCGATTACTACTACTGATACTGATACTGCAAACCAAACTAGTCTTTTTTGAATTGTAAGATTCGTCTATATACTAGCGACGATCGTTCAGGTAAGTTCGTCGGAACAGCCGCTGAACACACAGTGTCCCTTGCGTACGGTTTGCTGTTGTATTTCGAAGCTGTGGTTAAGCTCTTCGACAAAACTCCGGAGAGCCTCCTTCACTGATGTTATGTCCAGAATGAGGCTTTCAGGCATACCTAGGTATGAGTATGTCTCTCCAGGGTCAAGGTGTCTAATAACAATCACATCCACGACCTCAGGGTCCCCGGAAACGCCAGTAATTCGTCCTCGCTTGAGATGAATCT
Organism: Andricus coriarius; assembly: GCA_932066315.1. Classification (NCBI taxonomy): domain Eukaryota; kingdom Metazoa; phylum Arthropoda; class Insecta; order Hymenoptera; family Cynipidae; genus Andricus; species Andricus coriarius. The sequence continues at coordinate 16,347 of CAKNWT010331500.1, forward strand.
TGTCACACTTGTCCAATCGAAAGTCCATACCAATCTCTCTTGTGTGCCCCTCGACGACACTTAAAGCATTCTGAAGCTGGCCCTCCGGAAGGTGACGCTATTCGTTTTCACACGATAATTTCCAGATAAGATAGTGAATCTAGTTTTCTAAAGGAGTATCAATCTCTATGCATCTCATTATGTGTGGATAAACATTCAAGCTTTCCAACAGACAGACAATAAATCTATGAGAGGTTGAATCGAAAGCTTCCCGGTAGTCAATTTAGGCCATCGACAGGTAGCGCTGGTAGACTGCTGCGTCTTTGCAGACGCTCCTGTATATTATAAGGTTTTCTCGGGAGCCTGCTACACCTTTTTTCGAGCCATTCTCGTACATTTCTCTCCACATAGGCCCCATTCACCGAACAATCAGGATAGCTGTAAAAATCATATACAGCATGTTCAGACAAGTTATTGGCCTGTAGTTTCCTGGGTTGGACAATTCTTCGCCCTAACACCAGCCACTGCGGAATGGGCATCTCCGACCTCTCTGCAAAAAGTCTCTACCTCGTCGGGCTTGGGTGGATTTTTGACAGAAAGAGGGAGATCGCTCAAGACGCACGATGGATCAGCGAGAAACTATTGATTCTCCCTGATCCACCTATTGCTCTTCCTTGCATCAGATAACATCCGTATATTGTCAACACTGTGCTGTTTGATTTCCAGCAGCTTCTGGTAACATCTATGATAAGAATCATTTAATGTTTTTCCCATTTCTCGGGACGGAGCTCAGAGATATTCCATTTCGTTGCTGATAAATAACGAAATTTTCCCTTCTGGTTTAAAATCAAAAGTGCCTGATACCATCTTTGGAACGTATTGTTGTGAACACGGAAAGAATGGAGCCAAGATTACGCTTTCTCTACGCAACTGATCACCTTTATATTCATCAAGCATGATCTCGATCGGATTCATGAATATACGGTTTTACCATATAGCTCCTGGAATCGGGTTGTTCTTCTAAAAACTTCGTCGATGCTCGACGGGTATTGACGGATCTGCGAGAGCTACAAGTAAACACACATTCAAAACTTTTTAGTAGGTGACTATGACTTTTTATTAAAAGAAGGAAATAAAACAAACTCGCAGGCCAGTATACAGGTCCTTACGAGGCATTAGAAATCCTTGGAAATGGAAACGTAAGAATTAATGTGAAGAAACCTCCAAAAGTAGGCTTACGAGCGCCTCCAGAATCTCCCACGAGAGTGATTGAGGATAAGTATGGCACGTTTAAGTAAATAATTTGCAAATTACAAAAGACACCTTTAAATTTGTTTTAGAAAAAATGTGGTCGGTAAAAACCCGGAAACGGTTGATTCGATGCTGATTCGAACTACTAAAAAAAAAGTAGTTCGATGTACTTTGGGCATAAGTTAGGTACCAAACGGTAATGCACTGGAACTGACAACTGGAATCGTAGTGGATTCTTTATTTGGCTACTAGGACTCGAAATTGTGCCCGAACTTCAGACATCCGACTTGAAGTTGTAACTAACGGACTTGATGACGATAAAAGACTGAGTCGGTGGCTAAAACTTCTATTGCTGGCTGTTCACCTGTAGATTTTATCATTTTAATTGTCTGCTCTAATCACATCTAGAGTTCTTTTTTGAGGGGGTGGATATGTTTGTTTTAACCCCTGTAGACTCAACTTCTAGATGTGGTAGGTAGTCGTAGTAGGGAACACAAATCTATTTGGTATCCTTATTTGGTACTATTCAACCATCGTGCGTACATGTTTCCGTACGCGTATACATTATAAATGGGTAGTCACTTCTCATGTGACAGAACAGGGAGCGAGAGTGCAAGCCTACCAAAATAAAATAAAATCGAGAGATAGAGAGTGCATGAAACGCAGGTGTTAATAATTTCGAGCTATGTACTTTTGGAAAGAAGAATGGATGGACTGTCCGAAATTTGATATTTATAGAACTGATTTTATCTTTTTCGAGTCAAACTAAGTGTGGTGTCTTGAAATGGATATTTTTCCTATACATTCCAAATTCCCTTTGCTGTTTAAAATATGCAACTTGTGGTGCATAACATTATTACCAATGCGACTGCATTCTTTTCTCTTATACTAGTTTAAACTCAATGGTAGGGCTCTGAATTTTCCAAAGAATATTAAAAATACTTTTACTAATTATTGTAAGTAGTTTCATGGTATACAAATATTGTACGCGCTTTTGATTAAATACAAGAAACAATAATTAGACACAAAACATAGAAATACTCGCAGTTACTAAACTTAGTTTTTCCATCTTTTTTACTTATGAAAATTAAAGTGGACAGGGACCAAGTTATAATTTAGAAGAAAAAAAAGAATATATATTTTTGGCAATGAGGTTTTAAATTATTTTAAAACCAGTCAAAATGTACCCTTATTGCATTTAGATTCTAGATAGAAAATGCTTAGAAGAAAAATGTATCGATGTTTTTATTTTATATCTATTCATTGTGTTTCTGCTCATGTGATGCGAAATTCGAAAAAATGTTATTGAAGTTTAATGAAGCTTCCTTGTAGTTTCCTCTAATAAGACTAATGATCGATTTCATTGCGATGTTTTCGATTTTACAGTATTCTAATCATGTGCCAATGTATTATGAAGTTATATGTTATAATATTTACGACTTTAATATGCTCTTTTTTGTCAAATGACAATAACTTTATATTTTAATGTTTATATCGCATCTCTTTATTATCACTGTTCTACAAAAGAGCTTTGTTGTAATGCCAACTGTCTAACTTATAAAAATCCTACAATATATATGTACGTGTTATAATTTGTTATTTATTTAATCCTATCTAATTCTCTACGATATAGACTACGGATTACCAATTTTAAATTACCCTGTTCTTCAGTCATTTTCAAGTCTAATCGTGAAGTATTGCTTTAAATGAAAAACGTTTTTCATCAGTCTTGACAAGGCAGTACCAGTTCCGGTTTAGGAAAGAATGCACCCCTAGAAATTTGGAACATGAAACGTTTTTAGAACATTATTTGTTCTGACTTAGGACAATTTTTGAAACTTTAAAATAATGTCTTTTGATTTGTACGTCCAAGGAAAGTTTTTAGAACGTTCCAATTACTCTCTTAAATTTCGTGCCCACAGGGATAATTATAATGTCACGAGATGGAGTATATATTGAAGTATGACTTCACATCGAAATCCCAAAATCGATACTTTTGACCTTTACTTTGTTTATTTTTATTACGTATAAAAACAAAACAAAATTTTGATATACTTTACGTAATTTATGTTCGACTCTCAATCAAAAAGTCTGGAATTTTGGACTTTAGGTCTTAATAATTTAATGTTCAATATGTTTTTTTACATCGATTATGCAATGGCATCATTATTTTTCTGCGAAAACTTGCTTGTACTATAGCATACTACATATTCTAAATGTCGAAGGGTAAATCGTCAAGCTTAAAATTTAGAGTTGTGAACACTATTTTGAAAGCTCAAACAATTTTTTTAATTGATCTTAAATCATCAGCTATGAACGCTTACAAGCATTCTTACATCGTTTAAATCCTCAGGTACGACAATGTTTTTCATTGTAGAAACGTATAGTGTTCAAATTTTTAAAATTAAATTAGGACGAAACTTGGTTTTTAAAAAACAGTTTTTATTATGTGAGAGATAAAACCCGTTTTTTCACAAATCCCTTGATGTCGATTGTTCGCAATTTTACGATTACAACGTGGAGAGGATGAACCTGCTCTTTAAATTTGAATCAGTGAGAAATACGTTACTGATTTGTCGAAGGAAGTAGGCATAATACCATGTAAATTCAGTTCTCAAAATTTCGAAGGACTGATCAGAATTGAACTTTTAACTTCTTACCAAAAAAGCAACACGATGAAGAATATTCTCATAATTTTCTTGTTAGCGGCCGTTCAAGTATTACGTAATGTATTTTTAACGTAATTTTTCGCGAATTGTGAACTCCTTCCCAACCCTGTAAAAAGGAGAGCATTGAAATGGATTATATGGCATTGAAAAAATTGTACACTTTAATGCCTATAAATCTAAACAAATTCCGTTTTTGTCCGAATGCGCTTTTTGGCATTCGACTGTTTTTGTTCGAATCGTTTTGAATCACACAAAAAAATGATGACATTAAAGTGGCTTCTTTGTGATGCCATTGATTTAATGCCATTGAATGCAGTTAAATGACCGTATCAGTTGAATGCCATGCAATGCCTTTAGTGATCGGAGGCATAGAATGGGACCAATATCGTTCAATTACCAAATAGGTCGAATGCCATTTAATGCTTTTTTCGACCGGATATATCGAATACAATTAATGCATTCGAATGCCGTTGAATGACCACTCGGACAAAAACGGAATTTGTTTAGATTTATAGGCATTAAAGTGTACAATTTTTTCAATGCCATGTAATCCATTTCAATGCTCTCCTTTTTACAGGGAAACATGTAGCGCGATTTTCTGTAATATTTGAAGGGGCCCTTACACATAAAAAACAAAGGGTACAAATTAAACGCACTTTTTGAAAGCTTAACGATATTCAGATCTCTATTCTTTTTCTACAAATTTGATGTTCAAGAAATTATTTGTTTTACAGATTTTGATGAGAATTTAATGATCAATCGTAGTGGCTTCGTAAAACACTATTCTTTATGTTAATGATAGAGTGTACACTGTACAGCGCCCTGCCCGCATGCCGCCTGGACGGAATCGACTCGCATGAGGACGCTGCAAATCGCATCAAAAGAGAGCTTTGCGCCCAGCTCGCAGATCTGTAGTGTACATGAATCGAGAGACGAATTTTGGAGGATTCATTAATCGTGTTTCTAAGTGGAAGAGTTAAAATTCAATGCACGTTTGAACTTGCATCAGCTTGCGACTCAAACATAGTGCGACCGGATGATACGTTTTATAATACGTTTAAAATTTGTAATACGATTATAATTTATAATACGGTTAGCATACGTTTATAATATCTATCATGATGCAGTTAACATTACGTTATTTCACAGTAAAAAAAATGGTTCAAAATGATACCGAAATCAACATCATTATAATATGCAACAAAAATGATACCGAAATTAAGAGCATTTTGATCGGCCGCAATGAATGATCGACTTTTGAGATCACAATAAGTTGATTCGGGATCGTGTATCAAATCAAACCAAGATGGCCGCCGTTCTTGGAGTACTGAAGCTCCTATGCGAGCTTTTCATGGTTTCTGATCGTGCAGTGTACTTGAAAAGTAAAAATATTAACAAAATATGATATTAGAGTATATCACATGTTGAGTGTAGTTATCACTTGATTGGGGTTAGATAAAACTTTTAGGTTATGTCGTTGTGACATCGCCACCCAAAAATTGGCGGCCATTTTGTTCAGTCTGACAAATGACACTAAAAGCAGATCAACATGATCCGAATAGACAGATCATTATGATCTCGAGGGTCAAATGATCGTTGGAGCAAAATGATCCTTTTTTTACTGTGTTATGATACATTTACATTTAGAGCAGAATAAAAAATGCTCAAGATGATCGAAATTTTTGTTCAGCTTAAATGTTTTCGAAAATCTGTAAAATGTTCATTCCACGAATAAGAATGTAAAATAAAATTGTTTTTTCAATTTCATTCATTGTACGCTTCTTAATTTATTCCGGCAAAGGTCAGTTCCGTTTGCGGAGGTGCATCCTGCTAGCAGGCCGTCGCAACTTGTAAGTATAAAAGTACTTCCAGATGCGCTTCCTGCAGGACAAGCAGCTGTACGTTCTATCATTTAAAATTGTTCCAAAAATGCGACCTGTGGCTTAATTTGTCCACGAAAATCTTCTTCTTGGCCACTGTGAAGCAGGACACTGAACGTAATTTTAAATATTCTGTTAAAATTTTTACAAAAGCATGAAATGTTGTGTGAAGTGTTCTTTTCCTATCAAAAAACTTTTTGAACCGGGTGCCAAAAATAAAAATAATTATTTTTGTAAAAATGGTGCCTATTAACAAAATGGCGGCGTGTTTTCTGAAAATTAAAAATTCCAATTTTTTCTACTTTAAAAAACGAAAGTTAAATATCGTCAATTAGTTAAAGAAATACAACGGCATTTCTAAACAAAAATTTGGCACCTTTTTTAAAATAAAAAATAAAAAAAATAGGTTGGCGACCGCGGTCTTCCAAGTTTTCTAATGGCAAAAAGAACATTCAAACCAAATTGTATGCTTGTGTACCAATTTAATAAAAATTCAATGTACCGCTTTGAATAAACATTCTATTTATCATTATATTAACATTAAATTTTGATGTCTTCGAATTGACAAAATTTTCGACATCTTCAAATCTGAAATTATGAATATTAATAACTATTCACATATTGCTGTTAAATATTTGGCATTTTTTTCAGAGGCACTAGAAATATAATGTATTTCACCATACATGCTTACAGCCGAGTTCTTTGGTTTCAGTAGATTTGCGATCATTGAGATGGAAGTAGGCAAATATATTTGGATGATAGATAAAGTTTCCTGGGACAAAAAGGCTTCATACGTTAAGCGGTTAAGGGATGTCACATACTGGCATGCATTGCAGAATAAGCGGCACCATAAGGATGATTTCGCAGCCTAAGTGCACTTATGCTGTTCATCGAAGGGGGTTCCAGGGCAGCATGAACTTCGGGTTGGTGATATGTGGTGAGACCTAAATTTCCCAGATTTCCGTTGACAAATCCATGACAGCTAGTTGTCGATTGAACTGTGGCATAGTGTTGCGGAGATCTCCAGTAATCACTGTAGGGATATTGGGTAATTTGTGGAGACTGAAGATGTTCCGAATTGCTCTCATGGCTCTGATTTATCCTAATGGGCCTCAAAGGCAAAGCTGCTTCCATTTCTCTGCTTGTTGATACTCCTCTATTCATTGCTGAACTTCTTTCATTTCTGCGGAATTTCGCTCTTCTATTTTGGAACCATACCTGAAAAAATAAGCAAAATAGAGGATTTAGATTTACTTTGATATCTCTTTTAAAAATAATGTTATGATTGGAGAAATCAAAGTGGTATGCCTTTTTTTAAAACATAATTTCTAGATGTAGCTTTTAATTTTCTAAACCTCAAATTATACTCATGTCAAAAAATTAGTATGAAAAAATGAAAAAAATACAGCAGCTTGTATTATACTGATTAAAGTTTACTTAAATATGCAGTTAAGATAGTTGTCGTGCAGGAAAGCATGGGAGAAATGTATTTAATTATACTTTCAAGAATTGTAATCTTATTATTGAGAGTACTTTTGAAGCGAGAAAAGATTATTTTTCATTACAAAATAGGGTTGTTTCACAATTTTAGATAAAATAATTTTTTAATACATCATTTTAGTCTAAACTCAATGTGCGCTCTAAATTTTTTTTCTGTTGAGTTCAACAGAAAAAAATTATTAAAAATTGAAGGCGGGTAAACACTTATTTAAATTGGTGTCACGTGGGCGTCACGTGACTCAGAGGTTCTCATAATTATCAATTTGACGATGAGGCTTTGATGGAACTAACGAAACTTATGATAAAGAGGTTATGTCACCTAACCGTTTCATTTTCACTCCTCGTATTTCTGCACTTACGAAATCACAATCACCTTAAATATTTCTATTTTCGGTTTGACATTTTTTTAAACAATATTTTGAGACTTCTATTTTCGACGTGCAGATAAGCAAAACAAAACATCGGCAGAGAAAGATATTTGAGAATCTCTGACACATAAGCTGTGATTGGTGGAAAATCCGACCCCTTTGACGTCAGAGGGGCCCTCCAATCGAAATCGTGATAGAAAATTCATATTTCAATATTAAATTAAAAATAGTAAACAATGCGTAAAAAATATTTTATGGTCGTTTTTAAAATGAGAATTTTATAAACTATAAGATCCATTCATTGGAAAAGTGATATCTGACTTTGGAAACAACCCTATTTATTGGGTGAAAGCTTGTTTTATCAACAAAAGGATTCTCTGAAACTTTGCCGCATTCAATTTTTAAAAATTAATGTTTTAATCTCTAAAATCATAAACAAATAATTTAAAAAAATATTTAAGAAATAATAATTTAAATAAATAATATTTAACAAACAAAAAGTATTGGATGTAGAAAAGTTGTAGAGAATCATTCTCTCGAGAAAATAAGCTTTCATTCAACAAAATCACATCATTTTTACTAAATTTGGTAATTATCAATAATAATAGTGCAATTCTTGAAAGTATAATTAAACTTAATATTACCGGGATGTGGTCTACCGCACAACAACTACCTTAAAAGAAATAAAAAAAAATCGTACATAAAATTCTGTACGATTTTATGATGCACTGCTATGATTTTCAGAAATTCCTGTAAGATTTACAGAAAGTTCAAGTAAACTTAACAGAAAAACGTATTCTATCATTATTCTTTTAGAGTAAAATATAATTCTGTAAAATGAGCAGTTTTTATAAACAAATGCAAAGTATGTTCATTTTTTAAAGAACAGGCTGAATTTTTGTTTGTGGAATCAACTAAAAACGTCATCCCAATGACTCTTTAATTACTATGATACTTTAAAAACTGACAACAATTAAAGGATCCCAGGACATAAGGGCGTTATTGAGAACTATGCAAATGTAATCCTATAACGTTCGAAATCTCAACACCGTGGAGCATAATTTTAAAGCCTATGACTTTGTTTCGATTGAACCAAATACAGATTGTCTTAAATCAACATGATTCTAGTTCATTTAACTTTAAATGCATACTGTGTTGCATAACCTTATCTTGTACCGCCATAGTTCTTAGATAAAAGGCATAAGAGAATGTGAATCCGAGACCCGCTTTGTTAAAAATGGAACACTCAAATTTCCATTATACTTTTGATCCAGAGTGTTATTAAAAGCACAAATATACCTAAAATAATTATTTCTAATTTTAATTTATCAACTTATATAACGTCCTAACTATTAATTAAATTAAATGAATTATTTTAAATAAATTAGTATTCAACATGAATGATTATCTATGTTAAAAAACAAAAAATCCTTTTTAATTTGCGACAATTACTTATATAGATATCTTTCAGGCACATAAAAGCGAAAGGTCCTGGACATATGCCCACATATATTTTTAAATTGGGCATTTTTAACAATGTGGCTATTTTTTCGATTTTATAAACAATTTTAAGAATGAATTTAAGAATAATTCAATTTAATTTAACTAATATAATTTTGAACGAAAATTATTCAAGGGCGTGTAGTGCATTATGATATTCACGTATTACCGACCTGCCCACGTATTTGACCTCTGCCCGCTTAGAAAATTATCGGGGTACCATTCGGGCCTCAATAGACCGTCCTGACCGCTAGTATGGCTAGTATTATTCAAACGCTAATGAGAAAAAAATAATTTATTTCTAATTTTAAGTTTTCATTTTTTATACATTTCAACGCCCTGGCTATTTTGAAAAATGTGTAAAAAGATATTTGCATTCAAAATTTAAACAAATTTTTGGTCCTGGGCGGCTAACCAGCGCCAGATTAGAACCCGAAAAGACTGACTAGATGATGAGGAAAAAAATGAATTTATTTTTAGAATTCAGTTTTCATTTTTGATATTTTCAAACACCCTGGCTCTTTTTGGAAATGTATGAAAAAATATTTAAATGGAACACTTCGAACATTTTTTGGTCCTAACGGGCTAGTCAACCCTCGATTAGGGTCCCAAAAGACTGACTAGATGATGAGAAACAAAAGTAATTATTTTTTATATAAATTTTTTATTTTTGGTACTTTTAAACACGCTGGATTTTTTGGAAATATGCAAACAAATATTTGGGTTTGATACTTAGAAATATTTTTGTCATTACGGGCTAGAGAGTACTCGATTAGGACCCGAAAATGCCGTCTAGATTAGACGGTCTGGACAATGCCCTAACTGAACAAAAATCTGCCCCGACAATTTTCTACATGGGTGAACCTACAATCAGGGAAATTATGATATCTTGGATTGCATTTTTTTTAAATCGATATAGACAATAGTTTTGCGTATGGTGAGCTGGCCAATTCGTGTCACTAGCTTTTTAAAAAACATGTTTTTTAAATACGGGTATTTAAGTGTATACAAAGATGGCGGCGGGTGGTATGGTTATTTTTCTTCGCTTATTAGAAGAGTCTTGTGCAATTTCAATCGGTCTTTATTTTGTAAATTCAAAGTTATTCATAGTTAATTTAATCAAATTTAAATGATTAATATTTTTAATTTGCATAGTATGTACATACAATTAACTCTGTCTACTAGGCAACCTACATTACTTAATGAAATTTCATTTGGTAAAAATAACTTCTGCCATTTTCTAACCTCGCTTATATCCCAAATTTTAATTGCTTTATTTAACTTAAAAATTCCTTGTTGCAAAATTTGTTATCATATTTATATATTACATAATTAAGTTTTTCGTCTCTGCCCTAATAGCACGGAACGTTCCCGGAACGTGTAAAATGTCCGCCGCTTGAAAAAGTTCCACTGGGACCTGAGGGGAACCTTCCGTTATTGTTATTTTTAACAACAATTATCTCGTAAACCGTAAGAGATACAATCCGACCTCTCAGTAGGGCCTCTCTCAATATTGCCGCTTCCCCTGTTTGACGAGCGAGCTCTTTCCCCCACTCCGTGAAAGATAAGCAGGAGCTCGAATTTCGTATACTTACCTCTCAATACTGCCGTCAGCCGAAACTTCTTTTAATGCGTGTATTGGAGCATAAGATCAATATTCATAATTAATTTTTATTGAAGCAAACACACTAAATTCTCTAATTTATGTTTTTAATTATAATTTTAATTCTGCATACATCAGCATCTATTTAAAAAAAAAATAGTTCAAAATATATACATTTTAATCTATAAGCTTCAGCATGTACGACTGTACTTTACTGTCCTTAGATTTTTTTCCCAGAGCCGACATATCAATTACTCATAATACACGCACGTAAAAATAATAGTAGGTGAAAATGGATTTTCGAGTTTTGAGTACCGCGTATGCTATATTATAATATGATATCCATATTACAAACTGACATCGATTTTGACCTATTACTTACGGTTTACGTGATATTTATTGATAATAATAACAATAACGGTAATTTTGGTTTGGAACGTTCCATGATATTAGGGTGGCTAATTACAAATGCACCATACGCTTGTAATAAAGTAATAAACGAAAATAAATAACCACACCAACGAACGCCATATTTGTATAACTTAAAATACCCGAGCTATAAGGTGAATATTATAAATATTCATATAATATGTTTTTTTTTAAGCTAGCGTCTCAAACTGGCCAGTCTATTATGCGAAAAATAGTATATTACGACCCAAGGCCAGAAAGTTGGATTTCCGGGCGTGTCTGATATGAAGGCCGAGGCGAAGCCGAGGCCTCATATCATGCACGCCAGGGCATCTAATATTTCGGTCCGTGTGTCGTATACTATTTTTCTTCATCCCCAGCCGAAAGTACGTAGTGCCGTCGCGCCGCTGCTCTCGGTCAGCTGAGCGGATGCATGGGATTCGGTTGCCCGCCCGACTTTTGCAAAGGCGAGGCAAAGCCGAGGTTTTGCTGGTCGGGGCGGGCATCAAAAACACATTTTTTATTTTTTCGTAATATTTCTTCCTCGTCCTCAAAATCTTCAGACGAGGAGTCGACTATTTTTGAGGTTTTGTGCCGACTTTTTATGCACGAAAATCGCAATAACCTTAAACCACCAGTTTTGAGGTTGAACACACCGACGCTCTCTTTTTTTCATTCACCTGTGAAGATACATTTTTTTCGGAGGCTAAGTACACAATAACAGTGAGCGTTGCTACGTCAGCGAGTCACAAAAATCTCGCAGCCAATCCGAGATCGCGTTAACTCTAGCAGGCCGCAAAAGCCACTGTTCCCGTACAGAAATGCAGCCGGGAAAACGTACTTTCGGCTAGGGGACAAAGAAAATTGTATCTATCGATTTAAAAAATTCAGCCCAACATTTCCATATCCCTACTTTCAATTTTGGGGGAAAAATACATGGTACGGTCAGTAATACGTGAAATTATAATGTACTGCGTACCCTTCAAAATTGACTTTGATTGTCAAATGAAGTAAATTAGTCGTTCAATTAGAATCAAATTAATTGAGCGTGTTTTTGATAAATAACAAAAAAACATCAAATTCCACCAAAAACATTTGCGATGTAAAAAAATCTTCCTAGAACAATTACATGAATTTGTGAAATCAAAGTTATCCAAGTGATTTGATACAAAATATTCATAATATTTAACGAGACAATTTTGTTTATAAAGTTCCCTTTAGTAATTAATACAAAAATTCGATAAGAAAAAAAATTACCAGAGTTAAAGCATTTACAAAATTAAAAAAAATATTAAAATTTGAAGCCAAACAACGCACGACATAAAAAAAGTCAAGAAAAGAAAAAAGTTTTTAATTTCTGAAAAAAGATCTTTCTCCTTCGCTACGGTGAGAATCAAACCTCACGTCTTCAGATTGCCCGTCGCGTGCTCTTACCACTAAACTACTGGAGAGATCGGAAGAATCTTTTTTCAGAGATACGCTGTATTTTACAAGGGGTTATGTTTAATACAAGTCAACTTAAAAAATTTTAATTTATAGCCTCATCTAGTCTGAAATGACGTTAAGAATTTCTGTTATTTAAGGAGTTACCTTAGATCGATATTGTTGATTTCCAGTTTCACAGTTCGTGAAAGTTATCTACATATGATCGATCGTTACCAACTCGGATGATAATAAAGATTCCTTCTAGTAAAAAAGTTGACTTTAAACACCCTACAAGATTATCATAACAACTTTTTTAATTTGTTTGGAAAATTGAAAATTCAAATTTTGATCGCACAAGAAATAATGAAAAATCAAAACATGCATTTTGCGCTCAAACTATGCAAGATACGACAAACGATGAAAAAACCAAAATTGTGCACCCAAGAAAGATCTACAAATTTGTTATGAATCACTTTTTGAGAGGATGCGTAGTTTTTCTTTTATTTGTAAAAACAACATTACAAATAAAAAAAAATAAATGTTTGAACAAACGACCCAAGTTACAAAAAAGAATTTATCAACAAAAGTTGTACATACACCCAATTAAGATCTATAAATATGTTATTTATCATTTTTCGATGGAACGCACAGTTTTTGTTATTGTTTTAATCGTAAAAAATAAATTAAAAAATAAATTTTTTTTAAATGATACAAGGTTCGAAAAAAATTAATAGATGAAAGTTGTTCACCTAAAAAGGAATCTGAAATTTTGTTATTAATCATTTTTAGATAGGACACGTATATTTTCTTTTAATCGTAAAGAATAAGACTAAAAATAAAGAAAAAATTAATTTTTGGAAAAGCAACACAAGAAAAGAAAAAAATGAATAGACAAAAGTTGTTCAGCCAAAAAAGATCTACAAATTTGTTATAAACTTTTGTTATAAGAATACATCATAAATACAAAAAATTAACTTTTTGGAAATACGACGCAAGTTACAATAACTTTTTATTTAACAATATTTTTCGCCTAAATGCTATCTACACATTTTGTTAGGGCCACCTTATGCTAGGATGCGTATTTTTGGTTTAAATCGTAAAAATAACTTTGAAAATAAACACATTAAATTTATGGAAAAATGATACAAGTTGCAGTAAAATGTTTAATAACAAAATTGTTTGTCTTTTTTATGGAATGCGCACTTGTTTAAATTATAAAAACAAGACAATGAAAATACATCTGTTTTAATCCGGATGCATATTATAAATTGTAATAATATACATTTATTGAAATGATATACACTTTCAGGGTAGCTGAGAATAAAATTTAATGCAAAATAAGGAACAAATACTCAAGGCCGGTCCGCCAGGGGTACTATTGACAAAGTTCTTCCTTCAGAGAGCAGTTTTTCGTACAAGAAATTCCTGTCAAGAGTTTCATAATGACATTTTAGAAAAATTTGCATTATTCATTTCCATTTCAATATAATAGATATACATAATATAATTTCATTCTCAGATTCTATCGTTTTATAACTGTTATATAATAGAACTCTTCTCTTATAACTTCATAAGGAATATTAATAGAGAAATTTTATTTATCTTTATTGTTCTTGTATCATATTTGTTGTTTTTTTCTTTTTTTTCGAAATGTTTAGTATGTCCACCAAATTTACTTTTTCAATAATGATTAAACTTTGAATAAAAAAATCTATAAATAAATTATAAATGTATATTCCAAATTATTGATCTTTCTTTAAAACGTCTTAAATTTCAAAAACCAAATATAGAATTCGAAGTCTTCAAATCCTTGCTGAAAATTAAGTCATGTTGTTCATTGGAAAAAAAAACATTTTCTTCGAGTAAAATTCAATTTATTCCCAGACATGAATACAAAAGTAACAAGAACACTTTTTATGAATAATTAAAACTATTAACTATTTTTTCTACTCCGAAAATAGCTCACCAAGAAAAAAATTCAAATTGAATGTTTTAATTACTCGTTATCGCTATCCCTACTAGCTGATGAATAAATGATTGACACTTGGAATCGATGTATTGAATCAGTTGCATGAGATCGTTATACTTTTGGACTGTGATGGTATTTCCTTTCGGATAGAGTCGATAATTGAAAACTTTTGAAATGTCTCTCAGAAATCGTTCCTTTCGCGATGTCCAACTTACTTGTGCAAGTCGACCTTTTGATTTTGGATTAGTTGTTGCAACCGTTGCAACTCCTATGACCACACAAGGTCTGTGGTGTGCATTTTAGTGACCTCAAACTGAGGATCTTTCTTTTTTTCTTTGATTCTTTGATAATGTCTATCCAATCATCCGGGTCATTGATGATCTCATGCAATTTACGCTCTTTCTCAATCAATCCGAAATATCTATCACAGCTATTATAGGTATGCCCAGATAAAAAAGTTCTGTTTCATCAAATCGACGCTGCTTGAAGTCAAGAAGTGCTTCAATAAAATTGTGACTTTTATGTGCCGATTCTGTAACCCCCCATGAATCGGAATAAAGAATGATATGCTTTGTTGCTTCCGTGATGTGATTTTTCAAATGAATCTTCATACACGAAGCGATCTCTTGCACTCCTCTTCCAGCAACACTTTCCGACCAGATGTACATAGAAGCTATAAGAAAGTGTTAATAATTATAATGGTTTCCATTTTTTTAAATTTCAGTTTTGCCAACAAATATCTAATCTTTTCAATGTATTTTTAGTATATTATCCAACAAAAATGAAGAGTATGAGTCGAAGATTATTATATAAGGATTAAGGGTGTGCGGGTTCCCGACTTTCCGGATCCCCGCCTGTATTACCCAAAATTCACTTTTGAACATTTCCATACATTTTCGGGAATTTATAAAAATTTTCGGTTATTTACGGTAATTTTGTCAGTTATATGTGGTAAATTACCATAAATAACCGCAAAATTCTATTATTTGCAACCAAAATTTCCTGAGAGTTTTTACGGTGAGTGGGCCGATAATCGTCAAATGCGAGCTCATAGATGTATAATTTTCATTATTCACCTCTAACGTCACTTTTAAGTCCCTAGGGAGTAAAAAGTAGTGCTTTAAGCCCCGCTCCATAGGCGTCAAAAAGGGCTGAAATCATGCATGTGTCATGAAAAATTATTCTTTGCTAGCAGGTCAAAGAGTATTCGGATACCCGAAATCAATACCCAAAACTGGAATACTAGAAAACCTTGGGTCTCTCGAAAAAGCTCAAGTCCTTGTGAAATCGAGTTACTCGGAAAACTAAAAATATGCCCGCTGCGCGGGCACATTCTCATTATGCGCTACGCGCGCGGCTCGCTTCGCTCGCAAGTTTGAGCGCGCCTAGGATGCGCGACTGTTGGTTCTCGCGCTTCGCGCTCGATAATAATGTATTTACCTCGCGCTACGCGCTCGGTCTTTGTATTTTCCGCACATTTGTGCACAGACCTTTAAAAATTAAAGGTCAAAGCTTTAACAACTGTAATTTGATGATTGTGAATTCCCTTTTGTTTAAGCTCCTTCGGCTTTAACGAACAGATTCTTATCACGCATCTCGTGCTTCGCACACTATGTTGTCAAAAATCTGATACTGGCACTGCTTATTCAGATATTGCAAAA
>CAKNWT010331501.1:0-11141 GCA_932066315.1 Andricus coriarius
AGGGAATTTATTTGAGATTTTTGACGCTACTTTCTCTGGCGAAAGTTATCAGCAACTTCGCAAACAAAACTTATTCCCTCATGGCAAGAAAAAGGGTTTAGTAAAGAATCACTATTTTATGCAAGATGGAACATCCTCACGTCACACCCACACATATTATAAATACATTTATAAAGAATATGGACATCATGTTGTTGGACTAAGGTACCTCAAGTCATTTTGTTTTTCTGATTCCTGTACCTATAGAGAAATAGTAATTAATTAGTTTCAGCACCTTTTAATTTGTCATCCTGTACAATAGGTTCTGAAATGAGGTATCGTTTTTAAATACAATCCCTTGGCATTGTAATCATTTCTAACCCAAAATGTGACTAAAATAAACCAAAAATGACTTGGGTATCCACTAGAACAACTTGCACATGTTCGGCTTATTCCCCGCTCAATTTGGAACCGGTGATTCGAATTTGGAAGATATGTTTTACCTGACGATAAACCAATTCTCATGCTTGTAGAATGCAATGCACATGTGTCCATGCCAACCCGAGGACTTATTGTGTTCTCAGCACCCAAGTGTGATGTTTAAGCAGACCTTAATTAATGTTTAAAGAGATGAATGTCCCAAAATAGGAAAAATAAGAGTTTGGTGTAGAACTCATGCTACAAGCGCTTATTTTTTTAATTTGTTAGACATTATGTTCGCGAGCGAGAGAAGTTTATATGGAAAAAAAACGATGCAATGTTTATAAACCTTCTGGACGTCAAATAAATTAAAGGACAGGTCACTGAGAATAAATAATAAAACTGAATTATTTTAATGTTAACAAAAAGCTCAAAAAACGAACTTGTCCATATTTAAATCATTTCTAAAATACATATACAATTAATTTGAACTTTTCTACCGAAATATCAGTCAATTCCGAACACATTGAATATTTTTATTCATTAAATTACAAATTTTTAAGTATTTTTTACCAGATTGAAAATTGTTGAAACAATTATTATTGTTTAAACAAAATATTTCCTTTAGTAAATCATTAAAAGATATAATTTTCTAGAATCAATTACAAAATCTACGAACGTTATGAGTTATATTTGTTTGCTTAGGATATTTGGCAATTGTATAAGCAATTTAAATTCGTGAAACAAATTTTTATACGCTGTATATCGTGAAAATGTATCATATTCTCGAATTATAGACGTAGACCAAGAATGTTCAGAATAAAAGGTCTTTTGAAATACCATTTTCCATCATTTAAAAAATTACTATCACTTTCTCTTTATTCGAGAAATGAAGTAGATTTCCAGTCTTTTCGAATCTCTTAAACTACGTGGCTTGATTATCAGTACTTTCGTGTCTCAACGAAATCGATCTGAAAAACAAATATCCATGATAAAATATATAAATTGAGAATAAATTATTGATTTTCAACCAAACACGTGGATCCTGAATTAATAAAATTATTTTTGAAAAAGTATTTCAACTTTAACCTTCAAGAAATCGATTTTTTCCAAATAAGTCGAGAAAATCACTCGACACTAGCCCGTTAGCTTTTATGAAAGATTTTCTTTTTAATATGTTTAAATACTGGACGCAGTTTTTAATAATAAAAAAATAAATGTTTTATGATTAAACAGGATCTTGTCGAAAACGATTACAGCAGGTTATTGTCCTCTACTTACACTTATTACGTGTATACTTTTTTATAATTCATGGTGAAGATCTTGAATATTGTAAGATATTATTATATTTGGTCAGAGTCTTTGATTTGATCTGCAGCGTACAAAATAAAGCACACGTACTTTATCACCTTATTGTTTGTTCTTTATTTCACATTGATTTTTCTCTTTGGTTTTAAATGATTCAACGAACATTCCTTTTTAACCATTTTTTTTTCTTACATAGTATATAACCAATCAAAACCAGTACCTTTGCGATAATAATCTAATAATCACATCTCCGAATGACAATATTAATAACGTCATCATCTCACATATATGTGAGATAGCAACTACTTACGAATATATTTGTACTCTAATGATGCAATAGAATATTCTTTAGTTACATTAGGTAACCCACTTATTCACTGAAACATTGATCAGTTTTTCCTTTACATTCCGAAAATGAGGATGGTCTATACTTTCGTTTTCTGTCTTGCGGTCATCTTTAAATCTATTGGTGAATGTACTAATAAAATATATCTATCATTTTTATTATAAATTATATAATAGATGCACGAATACGGCCATTTCTCAGGCCTGTGAAGCAAACATAAGGTCCACCCTTTCCAGCTTATATTCATATAATGGCCATTTGTATATTTATATCGTCAAAAATTATAACGTCATATTAGGGTTGACGCCGAGCGGGAAATCCCGAGGAACGAGCGGGACGAGAAGAGACATGCCTGCTGTCTCGGTATTCCGCGTCTCCTTTTGCCACGTCTCATGGTGTCCATTTTCGTTTCCCGCCTCGGGTTTTCCGAGGGATACGACATATGCCGCAAGCAGAGCGGACAGCTCGCGGGACCGTTCTTTTGCCACACTGACGCGCTAATGCTAATCAGCGTCCTGCAATCAATAGATAAAGTCGAAATCTGATTACATATTATACTTGTTTGCCGATTACTGATTAACTTGATATCAAACATGAGTATGATACGATTTTTTTCGAAGATATAACTTCACTCTATTTGTATTTTGCTTTGTTTTTATTAATAATTTATTTCGGCAACTACAACAGCAGAATACATGAAACAGAAGTGTAGAGAGATAGGTATATTTTCAGGTTATTTGTAGTTCAAAGAATGAAATCTTTTGAAGGCTTAGCAAAATCTTTGAAATCTTTGTGAAATGTATTGAAATCTTTTTAAAAGTTCCAAAATTCTTTGAAATACTTGTGAAATCTTTTTGACATCTTTTGTAATAATTGGAAAATATTACAATATTTGAAATTTTCATGGAATCCTTAACAAATTTGGAAATTTCGGCGCATTCCAGAAAGCCTTTTAGTGTATGCAAAATCTATGTGAAATCTTAGAATTTCAGTAAAATCGTTTTAAAATTTTGAATTCTAATTAACCCTCTACCGGTACGGTGGTTTGAGGAGACATACAAGGTACGGTGGGGTCGCATCCGTCCCGACCTACTATTAATGAGGTTTTAGACAGCAAAAATTGCACAATAAGTCTTTTATTGCACAAAAGAACATTTTTCCACAAAAGTAAATCCTTATCAAATAAATAATCAGCATTATAACACAATAAACTGTACGGACAATAATAAATCAGACTAACTTTCTCATCAAATTCGAATAAACGCGTAAACTAGCGAAAGACTAGCGATACAAATCTAGGATATAAATGACTCCAAATTTTTATAAAAAGAAAGAAACATGCATTTTTGTCAATCGAATAAATAAATCATTATTCATAGTCACTATGGTCGTCAGTAAAACATTCAGCACATAATACTGTTTTATGATCACCACAGACGCAGGAATTACACTTGGCACAAAATTCGTTCCCCTTTCTATCGTTTGAGGGTTCACAAAGGTAACATCTTTTTCGTTTTTTCGGAAGGTTCTGGTTTGCTGGGGGTTTGACTTGTAGCTCCTCTTCCTTTCCTAAGAGCTGGGCAATTGTCTGACGAAGAGTCCTGGTAATGCGTGGATTTCGCAATCTTTGTTCCATGACAGGTTTAGTCAAACTCAAAGCCAGATTTTTTCGGAACGTGTTCCGAGCGTTAGAAGAAAAGGAATCTAGTTTTGTATTCCATTTGAATAAAACATAACTGTTCACAGCAGCAATATCTAAGATCCCGAAGAAGTACCTCAATGGCCATCTTCTTCTTTTTCTCTTGGTAGATTTGTCATGACAAAGTTTGTCCAGCACGTCAACCCCACCTTTGGTGAGATTATAGAACTCAACTATTTCTGGCTTGCTGGACTGTTCATTTACTATTCCTTCCAGGTGCATGGATGACAATAACAGAACCTTCTTATTCTTCTTAGGATTGAATGAACCATCGTTTTATTATCTTGATATATGAATTTTGATGATCCAATTGGGGCTCTTGACAGCATAGAAGGTGGTATCTCTCGGTTGTTTTCACGTAGTGTGCGAACTAGCGTAAGTTTTTTGTTTGATAGTTCCTCTGTCAACTGAAATGAAGTGAACCAATTATCGGTAGTAATATTTCGATTACTCCCTTTGACTGATTCGGCGAGCCTTAGAACGTACTGAGTCGGTAAGAATAAGTCACCCTTTTTGTGATTGCCTTCTTTGCCTACGTACGGGATATCAGAGACAAAATAAAAAGTCCTGGCATCACACATAGAGATAATTTTCAGACCATACTTGTCTGGCTTTGACGGAATGAACATTTTGAAAGGGCAACGACCTCGGAAACTAAGCAATGTCTCATCAACAGTCAAGTACTCTGAAGGAGTATAATACTTCGTACAGTGGCCAACAAAAATATCCCATATCTCTAGGAAAGCAGCGAATTTATCTTTTGCCTTCCTCAAATCTCTAGTGTTCTTATCGTCGAATCTCAAATTTTGAAGAAGGAAGGAAAATGTCTTCTGGGACATACTACAACGAAAGATGGGTGGTCCGTAGGCCTCAGAAAACATATCAGCCAGACACAACCCGGAATTTTTTAAAACACCACTCGTGTACAAGAGACCTATGAAGCCCTTCATTTCAGATACGTCTGTAGGGTTTATGAAAGAACAGGAAAGGTCAGCATATTTGAGCTTAGAGCGCTCTATCTCAGTGTTGGTATGACAAATGATTGTTTGAATCATTTCATCACTTATGAAGTTATTCCTCGTGCATCCCTTTTAGGCCCGGGCAGGTGTGTAATCAAATTAGAAGGAGGTGTTCTTGAGAACTTTGAGCGCAATGGCTTATTAGTCCATATTGTGCCATTGTCTTTCCCCAACTAGAAATCCCTATCATCTATGATACCTGCATCATCAGTTGGGTCATCTGCACGAGTGAAATTTTCAGACGTCTCGTAACATTCAACAATATCATCTTCAATGTCACTGCTCACAAGAATTTCGTCCTCCGATTCAGAGACAACTTCCTCAAATGCCAGGTCTGCCTCCTCTTCATTATCAAAATCCCTGGCCTGTTGACGAATTATTTCCAGTAATATTTCTTCGGGTTTACTGTATACTGGTTTAGAAGTCATTTTTATGCCTGTACTGCAAAAAGTAATAAAATCGTACATAGTAAAATTGGTAACGTTATTGTTACGGTCGGGTCGGATGCGACCCGAAACAAGAGGTCTCACCGAAAAACAGAGATTAGGGAAGCAAATATCGCTTACCACGTAGCTGCGGCTATCTGGACACCTTCTACGGTACTGACTGGTAAGGTACCTAGCCACTAGAGAACCCTTTGAAGTGGTGGGGGGCGAGGAAAATAGAACAGCCAACGCTCGGCTCGGAATAGACCCCCACCGTACCGGTAGAGGGTTAATATCTTTCGACTGGGCCAGGTTTAAATAAAAGAAAATAATTTTTTAATGGCAGTTTTGGAAAAACCATAAATGTTACTTATGTTTCTTAATCTGCATAATATGACTAATTTTCACAATTTTTCAGATTTTTTCTTTGGGCTTATGTGGAGAAAACTAAATTTTGTATAAGCACTTGAAAATGCGAAAAAAATCTAGCAGCTATGTACATACTCTTTTTCAGCATAGAAAAGTTTTCTAATGTTTAAAATGTAGGGGAGACCGGGGCTCGTTGGGACAACTACGACTCCAGAATTTTGCACGTCTTTCTAGTAACTTTTTCAGAATCGTTCTATACTTGGTGTTGACGTGCATATCCTTGGCTATTGATCTGAATTTTTTGGGCGCTTAATATTCATCATATAAATTTTGGCGAGTGTATACGTAAGATCATGTACTGTGTTTGGGACAAATAAAACAATGTAAATTTAGAAAATCTTTAGTTATTTTTAAAAAATAGGAAAGTTGGAACAATTACTTTTAAACACATTTGACTATTTTTTTAATTAAATTTTCCAGTTGTGTTAAACTACGAAAAAGTCTTATCGAGTCACTTTATATCATTTTCAGATTTCATCTTTCTAGATTTTCGGTGTGGACGGGAAAAATTCCAAGTTCAAGCAAAAGTTTAAGCAATAACACAAACCAGCAGTTTTGGTAAACAACATTTGCAAACAATTTCAAAATTTAAGGTTAGAAAAAATTCTTCGACGGATTCTCGCAGCTGTTGATATGCTCTATTCATGTTCAGATTCATTTTTAATATAAAAAAAATTCGAAGACGATTTAACGAAAAGACCAACAAAATAAAAAGTTACTCACCACCTTTGAAAATATATATTCGGCAATATTTTCTGTGAAACGCAATATTGTGACATCAAAATACACTCGTATATTACGTATCGGGAGCTTCGACCACTGTACAAAATATGGCTCGATATGTTCAACATTGGTATTAAAACTCGCTTTGTCCCAACTAGCCCCGTTCTCCCCTACTTCCGAAAAATTTGAGAAAATCAGATCATTAAAAAAGTTGATCATTAAGTTGTGAATGCTTAAATTGTTTCGATGATTTCGGAAAAATGTATAATAATAATTGGCAGAAAACAGGCGCGTGTCCTAGAGTTACTTCGGATTCAGAAATCATTTTGAAGCAACTTTAAGCATTTAAAATTTAAAGGCAAAAATTTTTTTCTGGACGGAATTTTTTTATATGTTCTCAAAGTATATATTCTATATTTCAATGGTTCAAAAAATTTGTCACGCTATCAAAGACTTCTTTCCCTTTCCTCGTGTTAAAAGTAATCCACGTTGAAGGTACACAATCAATGTCTTTAAGTTTATTTTTCGGCCATTTTTTTAATAAATTCCACTAACTGGAAATCATAAATCTGATCTTTTGTATCAGACATAATTTTCAAATTATACGTAAATGATTAAAACACACTGGCACTCGGCACCGTTAAAACAGTGATATAGTAAAATCACACCAAATCGCACACACGTTACGTTGTGAAACTTTCTGGCCGCCATGTCATTGTTGCCAGATTAGGTTAAGTGCTTAAGATAGAGCACTTATTGGCCGAAGATGAAACGAAATTCAAATTACTTGGCCATGTGTCCTTTCTTCACACGTAATTTTTAGTTATTATTAATCGAAGTAAATTTTTATTAGTAAACTATAAAACTTTGTACGGAGCTTGATTGATTCATGAATACACTTAGAAATCTGTTAATTAAATACTGATGTATGAGATGTCATTATAGAATAGTAAATTAAAATAACTTTTTTCAAAATTTTTGCAAGACGGAAAGTTTTATATCTACTTACTACTTTTTTTCAACAAAATAATAACATAAAATCACTTCAGGTACTTCAAAGAAAATAAAATACAATATTCATATTATTACAGTTGAACAAATATGAACAATCATCATTTTTTCATACATGTGATACAAAGACCTAACCTATAAACGTACTTCACAATGTTTCTTTGTATTAATCAGCTAAGGCATATTTCAATCTGAGTTATCAATTTAACAAGAGAGCAATAAGTCACTATTTTCAATATTTTTTCCAAAAATATTTAACATACAAAATGGTCGAAAATTCAGTTGGTATTACATGGTTTAAATGCAGCGACGACACAGTGTGACGAATAGTCACTTAGTTCGAGTTGGTTCACGACCTGCATTATAGATCATTTCAATATTTTGTATACAATATTTCATACGTCAAATTTTTTTGAGTAAAAAAAACAAGAACTATTTTTGATCATGTAACACACTGAGGGCTTAAAGCGATCCTGGCATGGTTGCATTCGAGCATGGCATTCGAGCATGGTTGAATTATCAAACTGAAAAGCTAAATTTAGAGCAACAAGTTCATTTCCAAAACAATAAAGCTACAGTTTCGGACAGATAGTGAAACGTGAAGAAATTAATTTTTTTTATTTTTCACCAAGCAGTTAGTCTTACGAACAAATAAATAAACCAAAATGGAACTGAAATTATCTTACAGTTGTGTCAAATTCCAACACAGTCAGCCTCAACCATTTTTAAACTGACATTTCTATGGCATAAACTCTCTCTACAGAATCCATTATTTATGATTTTGAATTATATTATTCCAAAAACAAGAATAAAGTATCAAGTCCTTTTTGAAGTTTGTTCTTCGAGAAACATGAATCTTTCATTTCTTTTCGCAGAATTAAGTTCGCAGTCAAGCAGAGATTGCCCTGATGCTTCTCGCACTGTTCTCTGTCGATCTTCCCCTTCTCGTCACATACCTCAGGCTCCTGAGGATCGTCCTTTTCTGCCAGGAACAGGTCGCCTCCTGGTAGGCCTCCTTCACCTAAAGTACTTGGATACGAACTTGGACAACTTCGACACATTCGGCTTATTTCCCGCACAAATCAGAACCTAAGATTGGAGTTTCGAATATACGTTTTTCCTGATGGTTATCCAATTAGATTGCGAACAAAAGAAAGTGCCTTTATTCCAGTGCCAAACCAACAACATATTGTATTATCAATATCCAATGGTGACATTTTTGAAATATTAGAGTTTAGCGGGATTCCTCGTGGAATATATACACAGTGCGGCAAATAAGTATCAGTACTCAAGTCACTTCTCAGCAGGCAGCAACGCCATCTGAAAGTGGGTGGTTGCATTTTGTAGCTCAAATCTACTTGACCATAGCCATCAATGTTTGGAGCAATCGGATAACAAAGAACAGTGTTATGACAGTTCTCATGAAAAAACTTTTGATTCGATGTAGAAATTTTGACATGGAGCAAAGAGCGGTTATTAAATTCAACGAAAAACTTGGTGTATCTGCAGCAGAAACGTTTCGGTTGATGCAGCAAGTGTACGTCGGTGATTGTTTAAGTAGAACCAAATGTTTTCCTGTGGCATAAACGTTTTTTGGATGATCGAGTATCGCTAGAGGATGACAAACGTGAAGGAGGACCAATTTCAGTTCGCACACCCCAATTGATTGAAAAACTTCGGGAGTTCGTAGCAAATGACCGCAATGCTTCTCTAAAAATGATGGAAGAAGCTTTGAATATCAGTAAAGAAAAAATTCGAATCATTATTCACGAGGATTTGGGCAAACCAAAGGTCTGTGCAAAGTTTGTACCACACACGTTGTCGAACGAGCAGAAATCACTTCGTGTCAATCATTCCAGGGAGATCGCTGCAGCCGCTAAAAATGATCCAAACTTCCTGCAATGAATTTTTACGGGCGACGAAACATGCTGCTTTCGATACGATCCAGAAACTGAGCGCCAAGGTGTGGAATGGAAGTCGAAAAATTCACCACAAGCCAAAAAAACACGAAAAACTTCTCCAAAAATGAATACAATGCTGATCGAATTCTTCGATAGCAAAGGAATTATCCACAAAGAATTCCTTCCAACAGGTGAAACTGTTACTGGTGCGTATTATCTCGAAGTTTTAAAGCGTTTAATGGGCAGAATCCGTCGTATTCGACCCGAATATCGCGATGGAGAGAAGTAGTCGCTGTTGTACGATAACGCACCGAGTCACAACTCACTCATTGTGCGTCAGTTTTTGGCCCGAAATCAAGTCTGTGTTTTGAACCACCCACCTTATTCACCAGATTTGGCACCGTGTGACTTTTCCTTGTTTTCAAAGATGAAATTAAAATTGAAAGGATGTTTTTTCGAAGATGCAGAGACCATCAAAACAGCTTCGACAAGGGCGTTGGAGATCTTTCACTCTTATGATTTTTTTCGGATCAGGTCGAACTCCATCTTTATCTATTATATGTCCGAAATATCCTACTTCGTGTCGTAGCAATTCGCACTTGCCCGGTTGTAAATGAAGATTTGCATTTTGTAATCGGCTCATTAGTTCATGAAATTTCGATTCATGTTCTTCTAAAGAATTTGCAAAGATCACAATGTCATCTAGATAAACAAAAAGTTCTGTTCCCCGAAGTCCCGTTAAAACAAAATCCATTAGTCGTTGAAAGGTTGCCGGTGCATTTTTTAAACCAAAAGGCATTCTGTCAAACTCATTATGTCCATAAGGGGTTGAAAATTCGGTTTTGTGTGCATCTTTGGGATCCATTTTTATATGATGGAAACCAGTTGCTAAATCAAAAACAGAGAAATAGCGAGCAGATCCTAACTGGTCTAAGACGTCATGAATATTTGGTAGAGGATATGAATCACCAATTGTCTTTTCATTAAATTTTCTAAAATCAAGTACCATTCGCCATTTCTTTTTTCCTTGTGAGTCTTGTTTTTCAGGAACAGTCCAAATTGGAGTATTGTAGGGTGATTGGGAGGGTTTTATTACATTGTTTTTTAATAATTCATCCAGTTGACGAATTATTTCTTCTTTATGAACTGGAGGAAATCGATATTGTCGCGAAAAAATAGGGCAATCATCTGTTGTTGGTATTGAGTGTTCGAGTATGTTTGTAGGTTCTAAATATTCTCCCGGAATGTGGAAGCAATCTGCATTTTTAGTAATTAAGTTTTCAACGTGCTCATATTCTTCTATATTCATATGATCTAACCGTAGTAGTTTTTTGATGATTTCTACTCTTTCTTCACTTGTGATCTTGTAAAATTGGCAGAAATGGTTTGATTTTTCATCGGATTTCAAAAAACTATTTAATATTAAATTAGTCAAATTTTCATCATTTTTACTGTCGGAAAATTTTGATTGATTTGTTGAATTGTTGAGCTCGCATTACATAATAATCAAAAATTGTTTGTGCTGGGATTGTGAT
The DNA here is from genome assembly GCA_932066315.1 of Andricus coriarius. Classification (NCBI taxonomy): domain Eukaryota; kingdom Metazoa; phylum Arthropoda; class Insecta; order Hymenoptera; family Cynipidae; genus Andricus; species Andricus coriarius. The sequence goes on from CAKNWT010331501.1 coordinate 10,796, forward strand.
AACGCCAGTTTGTTCAAAAGGATAAGTTTCATCATTAATTTCAATGCCTTTATGTGTATAGTTTATATTTACTTTATTGTTTAGAAAAAATTCAGAGCCTAAGACTCCATCTTCATCTACTGGTACATCATTAGGAATTATATTTAGTGTAGTTGAAAATCCAAGTATCACGACCTTAATTTGACCCAGTGTATAAAGAGGTAGATCATTTATTCCTGTTATTCTGAGTACTTCATTTTTATTTATTTTTATTTCGGGGTCAATTGCACTTATTTTAATTAGATTTCGACCAGCGCCAGTGTCGATCATCATACGAGCCGGGCTTTTTAGACCAACGGCAGATACC
>CAKNWT010331502.1:0-12815 GCA_932066315.1 Andricus coriarius
GCGCTTATCTTTGGGTTCTACCGTTACGAAAAAAGGTCCCTTGTTATGGATTGTATATCGATTTTTAAGTAGCTGTTCCTGGGAGTTAAAGGCTTCAGAATCAGTTGTATGCTGAACTTTACTTTTTTCGTTATGAGAAGGATCATTGAAGTGAGAGGAGCCCCGCTTCTCCAGTCTCCTGCTTGTAGAGTTAAGGTTATGAGAGGGGGGTTGGGTTGGGAGGTGAGCCACATTATTTGGATCTTGTGAGTTTTGAGAGTGATGGAACTCGTTGTTAAGGTTTTTAAGAGACCTATCTAGCACATTTGCGTCCAAACTTACGATTTGATCCAAATCATCAAAATCCATAGCGTTGTTTCCTGAGCCTACGTTATTCAGGGAATCCGAGGTCCCTGTTGCATCCGCCATTTTATGGTGCTGCGGCCTTGTGGCCTTATTACTCAAAAACCACCTACCTGCGCTCGGTGAGATTGATTAGCGATCCAAGAGTGAAGAAAGGAATAAATGAAAAAGAGGAAGAGGCATAAACTCTTAAAAGGTACGTCACGCCAAACTGGTTGGAGTGATGATATGGCCTTGAGAACTCAAGATCACAGAACAGACGAACTTCCCTTGACCACAGTCCGAAAGCCTAAAACCGCCAAAATATCGTATCGGAGAAACTGTATGAACGCCTCTATTAGTTAAACCATCCCTTTAAGGCTTCGAATGCCGTGGTCCGGATTCCTACCTCAAAGAATTCGTGCCTAAAGAAATAGCCAATCGGCGGGAAGGAAGGAAGCACGTGTAGAGAAGATACGGCAGCAGAGCAGACCAGCGCAGCGTGGAGCGCATATCGTCGATCTCTCTCTCTCTCTCGACCGTAGTAATACCTTTAGCTAAGTTTCGGGCGCCTTTCTCTCTTTCTCTTCTCCCCTACTCTGACGCCCGCCGGTCCCTGTGCGTGCGAGGACTGTTCGCACGTACAGTGCCTTGTAGCTGCGAACCAGTAAACATTGTAAACGAATCGTCGAGTAGCGGAGAGGCTGAGCGTCGTTTGAATATTTCGAAGTAGGACTTTAATCTCATGGTGGTTTAGCCAAGTTCTTTTGCCATTATATTCCTTTATTTATCTCCTTGTCTGAACTACTATTATTATTTGATCATTCATGAGAATTTGTCATATTAATCTATTAATTTTGGAGTGCCGGTGTCTGGCTCACGGTAACCTCATAGCCCGTCGTATTTTAATTGTTATATTTAAACCAATTCCCCTTGAACACTGCTAACCTGTACATTTTGAAACCCTTAAAAATGTAACAACCTTTATTTTAAATATTTCGACCTATCTTTTCAGAACTTTCTCCCGACCGAATATATTATAATAATGCTCCTCATTCTAAATGTTTCGACCTATGTTTTCAGAACTTTCTCCCGACCGAAAATATTATATTAATGCTCCCTATTCTAAATATCTCGACCTACCTTTTCAGAACTTTCTCCTGACCCAAAAATATTATAAAAATTTCCCTTGATTCTATGTTTTCATTATAATTATTTCGTAATGATGTTAATCAGGCAATATCGAATTGTATCACCGTTAATGTGATTATACAGCCTGCTGTGTTTCTAACCGATTTTTGTCTGGCACTTCCCGACCTTGACGTAATTATCTGTTCCCCATTATTTTGATTTTTCTATGTATCTTGATTTCTTCCTAAAAATACGAATAATGTTTGCCTACCCAATTAATTCAGGAATCCCCCTTTTATCCTGAGAAGCGAAAATGTTTATATTTTAAATGAATGTAATGTAAATTGTCGACCCCTTTTTGTTGTCGTTTCTTTTGATTCAGTAGTAATTATCCGAGAAAAGTGTATTAATTTCTGTTGATTACGTTCTTGTTATTGTCGTTACCGACTCTAATCATTTAATGCCCCTTTTTGCAACCTTATTTTCGGCATGTTTCCTCTCGCATCCTCCCGAACTTGATATAATGTAGCAAATGTAAAATTTTATGTATCTTACTGATTTTAGAATGTTTGATATTGGTAACATTCTCTCTCCATTTTTTATAGAAATTCTTTTATTCATTTTATCGTAATCTCTTTATTTATTAATTATCATTTATAACTAATTCGCTCAGATCTGTTTATATTAATATTGTAATAAGGACTGAACTAGCAGTTACCTTTTTGAATTTCTCTGAATTCCTCTCAGACCAAGTCGTATCGTTTATCGCTATATCTTACCGTTCCTTATCGCTGTCGTCTCTTTTTTTTGGTTTAGAGTTATTCGGAGATGTGCGAGGCCTTAAAGGACCCAAAATTATATTTTTTTATCTTAGTTAAAAGGCCGCGTCACAATATCGTGTAGATATATTTCTTGCAGAGCGCAAATAACATTGGAGGGTATTAGCCTGACAGGTTTTTGAAATAGTTCCAGAGATTTCGATAGATTTCGAGATTTTTTCTGGCGGAGATTTATCAAATAGGACTCTTTCCATTGCATTCTAACTCACCGATGGTAAGCAGAACCTCGTGCCACGCGTACAGTCAAGCGTTACGAGAGAATTGTTACTATCGAACTCGACAATATCGTTTAGAGACTTCTCAATAAGGATACGACCAATTTTCAAAATGTGCTATCTATATCACAATCTATCTAACAGATTGACATCAAGTTTTAATAGAACGTCAATGCCAATAGATTCGCGATAAACATTGCAGAAATGTTCAATAGTATATCGTAAGATATAGTAATATTTTACCACATACTTAGCATTATAATTTGGCGTAATTCGGTTTGAAATTATGAAAATAAAAAAAAAGAGTAGAAAGATAAATTTGGTAATTTATTAGATTTTAGAAAAAATGGCCTTGTTTGTTAATAAATGATCATTTACAGGCTACTGTTCATCGTAAGCTTGTTCATAATTTTATTTTGGTCTAGTATTGCCTTTGGGCACAATATGCCAGATTTTAATTATCCCCCGCTTGCAAGAATGCACCTATTCTGCCAGAACTATGTGATGCGCACTTAGTGCCTGCACAATGCGTCGCCAATGTCAGCATGCGTACTGTCCCATGTTAACGGAAATATGCGACGCACATGTGCGTGCACTATGAATGCCCTTTATAATCTGCCGAAGTAAATATAAATGAATAATTATTAGCTAATTTAGAAAAAAAATTTGAATTTTAAGTTAAGAAAATTACACAGAATCATGTTTAAAAAATGATTGTGCGCAAAAGTAAAATATATTTAAAAATTAAAAGTTTGCCTTCATATTATGTTTGTTGTGTAGCTTTGTTAATTCAGTTGCGTTTTTTATTAATTAAAAATAAGAACTTTATTTTAAAAGTTTCAAAGTGCTACTTATGGTATGATTTACAAAGAAATGTATGGTCGATAGGGGTAAATGTGATAACGGGGTTAGTGTGATAAAGAGAAAATTTGGAATAAAAAACAAATTAGTTAGTAACTTTTTTTATTACAACAGAAAGATTATATCTCTTATTATTTGTATAAAAAGGGTGGCTGTCATTAGTTATTGCTTCAATAAATTATTTTCAAGGAAACTGAGATACTTTTAAAAAACTCCAATTTGCAATTGCGTCATATGGTATTTTGATTTAATTTTTTTCTGTATAAAGCACGTACCTTTTGTTGATTTTTTTAGGGAATCAAGGATGATATTATATTTTCCTTGAATATCTGTTGTTTTCTTCAAAATTTCATATTTTTATTATTTTTAATGATAAATTGTAACAGGGTAAATCAAAATTAGGCTTGGGGTTATTGTGATATCTGTTTATCTACGATCTGTGATATCTGTTACGAACTGACAATTACCCCCACTCTACGTCTAATAAGCATATATAAAACGCCGCCTCTCTGAAGAGCACAGTTCTATTCCTGTACTCATAAACGTAAGTAAAGCGCTAGAACTCAGAGATTGACTTCGAGATTACACAAAAAAGCTCGCTAAGCATTTTTACGCATAAACTTTTTGCGATCCTGCCAGGATTGCCCTTTCGATTTCGGTATCCACGGATAAAATAGAGAAATCCTATAAAAGCAATTTTTGTGACGAACCTTGGAAAGGAATTCTACGGAATTCATTTAAGACGAGAAACTTGGACTCCGGATCTTTTTACGAGTGACTCGACAACCTGAAAAGTAGGAAAACTGTGGTTAAAACGAGTTGGTGAATTGAGTAGCTGCTATACAACGTAAAACCCGGTTTTCCGAAATAGAAAATAAATTGAACGAGCTCCGCGATCAGGCGGAAGACGCATCTGCGTAACAACGCTTGGACGACCGACGACCATTCATCGGCCATCGCCAAAATCCAGGTTAAGAACGAGAAACTCCAAGGACTCCCAGCTGGTAACCAGAGAGGATCTAGCCACTCAGCGAATTTAGAAAAAGTAAGCATTTGAATAAAAAACTAATCGAATCGAATTTCAAAGAGAATAAGTTCTCCTTGCTGTCTGAGGAAGGAGACTAACGTAAAATCAAACTTAATTTCGCGTTAGGCGAGGAAAAGTTTTGCAATTCCGGTAAGGTATACTCCTGGTGCTTCAGAGCACTGACTTTCCTCAACAATAATAGAAACCATTACTTTGGAATCAGGGAAATTGTAATAGACGATATCCTTGCATTCTACTGTATTAAAAGACCATACGTCCAAAGCAAACCATTATCTCGCGTATCAGATAACAGAAGCGAGATCGGTAGTTCACGCTCGCATGCGCAAAGTGTCGAGATAACAACGGTATTACTTACGCGACCGACGATACTGGCGAGACTTCTGATTCATTACACGAACTGATTCCTTTATTCCTTACGGCAATGAACTCCCCCAATAACACTTAAACCACATCGAGAGCACAATCTCCAACGCATACAGCACCGCATTCTTTATTATATCTGGATCCCATCCAGCAATTGCGCTTGAAAATGCAAGCATTGAGACTCCATAATTCCAGAATGAAGGAAGAACTCGCCACACTTAACGATGAAAGTCACAACAGGAGACGGAAAATTAAACAAGTTGCAAAAAATTCAGCACTTATAGACGACGATTCGGATCCTGACGCTAAAAAAACTAAAGTCCCTACACGAGAAATGAGACAGCCGATCTCTCAGCAAACTGCACTTACGAATCCACCACCGCCAAGAAGTATGTCAACGGAACAACCTAATGAGCTGCCCACTAGAACAGCCCCTATAATCACTCCCCTAGCACCAGCAAAGTATATGATTAGAACGATTAAAATCCTTAATGGAACTAACGATGCCGGTATCCACGAATGCATAAAAAGCGTAAAAACAGCTCGTTTACGCTGTGACAATCAAGACATACTTCTCGATTTTGTAATAGCTAAAAAAATTAGAAACAACGCCGAACAAGCTATACGACACATCTCAATAGGAAGTTACGAAGAATTATTCTCAGCTTGAGAAACTAACCTCGGAATACAAAGCTCAATTGAATTGTGCAGAGCTAAGTTGGACGCAATTAGACAGGGAGGAAACACGGTTCAAACTTTTAGCCTTCTTTTCAGAGACGCCTATAAGGACCTTGTGTATGCGGTAAAAGCAGAATACCCTCCTGGAACGAAAAGGAAAATGGCCCTAGAGATAGAAGAGAACAGCGCGATCAAAAGATTCATAATGAATCTAAGAGACGATATATCGTCACAGGCTAGACCAATGAAACCTACAACACTAACAAAAGCTCTGCAAGAAGCACTGGAAGCAGAAGCTTGGCAACGAGAAAAAAATAAAGATAGAATACTTAGACAAAGCCAAGTGCCTAGACAACCTACTAATTTTCATCCCCGACCAATAACAACTAGACATTCAGCAAATACCACACCCCAACAGGCTAGACCACTCATCAGGCTATCTCAAAAGGACACAATTTTTGACTGGACTCTAAAGTGTGAAGAACAGTGCTATCTCAGGCCAAACATCCTTGCTTATTTATTAGCAGAACCCTTAATAAAGCATAAGACAATTACAGCTTTTTAGAAAAAGGACTCTTAGCTATAGTATGGGCGATGAAAAGGTTACGTGAATACTTGCTACGTAACAAGTTCAAAATTCGATCTGATCACAAAGCACTCATTTGGTTCCACAATGTGAAAGACCCTAGCTCGCGACTCTTACGATGGCGATTACAACTAGAGGAATATAAATACGAAATAGAATATGTTAAAGGAAAGGAGAACAAAGTAGCAGACTGCTTATCCAGACTATTCCCAATCCACACCAGCAACATTCTACAACAAGCGCTAGACGGAATAGATTTAACTGCCGACGATGAGCTATCAGATATTAAAATTTTGGGTACACCAGCTAAACGCCCCACTATGATCAAGGACGAAATACTACAAGAAAAAATTGAAATCTCAGTCAGAAGAATGTGTGAATCAGTAGAAAGTAACGACGATCCCAATAATTTATCTGGATCCGAAACACCTCAACAAAATGAACTTTACAACGATTTTATGACATGGCAATTGAATCCAACGCAGAGAAAATTAAACACAAAACCCAACGCTGTCGGAAGACCCTGGAAAGCAATAAACAAAGAAGACATGCCAAAATATAATGAAGAGGATTGGTTACGGAAATTAGGCTGGTTCGTAGATGAAACTATGAGCAAACAACTAACATTGATAAGATTTATATTGGGTGACCCACTATTTACACCAATTTAAAAGGAACTGATACAGGAAATGATGGAATACCTATCTAACTTGTATCCCCACTTAGGATTTCACTTATGCTTTAACAATACCCGAGAATCAACGAAAGAAGAAAAAACCAATATCATTAAAGAAGCGCATGCGGAACATCTTGAGAAAAAGAATACCATTGACAAAGCGATGAAAATAGGACAATAGATAGGTATGGATGAAGACAATAAAAAGTACCTGAAAACATGCCCTATCTGTCAACTGCAAAAAAACCACAAGATTCAAGAACCAAGCTGAGGGAATCATACCAGACATCCCTCTGAAACCCAATGAAAAAATAGCCCTAGATATATACGGCCCATTACCCGAAACAGTAAAAGTAACAAATATATTATGGGCCTACAAGATAGATTAACCCACTACACGGCGTTAATCACGATGGCTAATGAGACAACTAGTTCAATAACAGAAGGGCTGCTTGATCACTAGATCTACATCTTCGGAGCACCTAAAACAATCCTAACAGACCAGGGGCAAAACTTTCTATGAGAAATGATGCAACAGTTTGAAGAAGCATTACAAATCACTCATGTAAAAACAGCAACTTTTCATGCGCAGTCCAGCGGAAACATCGAAAGAATGCACTCCAAACTAGGGAACCTAATCGAAACCAGCATCGCAGAAAGAAACAATGAATGGAATGACAATTTAACATTTATTAACTTTGCAATCAACACAATGAAGAATCAAACGACAGGATTTTCACCCTTTGAACTTATGTTTGGAAGAGAATCTAACATACCATCATCGTAGCGTCTTCACCAACCCTGACGTATCCGGAACTAGTGAGAAAGTGGAAAAAGAAACACGAAGAAAACCTGCGAAGGGCTACAAAAGGAATAGAAATAAAAAACAGAAAAGACTTGACGAAAATATCGCTCACAAACACCCCATATACAAACCAGGAGACACAGTAAAAATAATTATCAATATTAGTCTAACAAACTAGACCCCTCTTGGAAAGGCCCTTTTGAAGTCATTGACTACTAAAACAATAATAATTTACGAATGAGAAATAAGGACAAAATTATCCGAATTCATATAAATCAGACGGTGCCCTATTTCACAGACGATAATGACACCCTTCTGGAACATCTACATCGAGGAAATCTCTCAAATACACTTGTTCCATGAAAAGTGGAAAATGGTTATAGCTATCAATATGACATCCACCGAAAACCGGATTAAATCCATCGACATCACCATTACTATTGCAGAACTAGCCTGTAACAAGAAATGTACACCATATTATGAAATCCAATTGGTTAGGAGACGCTACAATAAACTAGCTGCTGAAAACAGTATCCCACACAAATTATTAGTAAAACAACGTCAAAAAAGAGGATTAGCGAATTTTGTGTGTGATATATCCAAAACTCTGTTCGGAACATTGAGCGAATCCGACATGAAACAAATTAACACCGAATGCGACACAATTTATAGAGATAACAAAAACATAGCTAGCATTCTGTCAAATCACACAAAAATACTCAAATTAATCTTAGACTCCTCGCCAACGGGCCATAAATGGATAGCTGCCCAGGAGAATGCCGAAAGAGAGTTTGAAAGAAATATCACGCATGGACTGAATGCTGCAACAATGGATAGTTTTGTCAACTCGAGATTAGTACTAGCAGCAATACTATTAGATGAAACAAATGAGCATATTGAAACATCGATCAACGTCATAAACGATGGAAAGCATGGGATAGTACATCGATAATGAGACAGCGAATGACGCCATAAACGACGGAAAGCATGGGATAGTACATCCTCAAATTTTAACACCAAAAATGCTCAAAGAAACCATTAGAGGATTCGAGACAACTCAACGTACGCGATGCCATTTTGACAATAAAAAAGAGAACTACCAGCACATCATAGACATCTGTGCCCTCTCCGTAGCGGTAATCCAAGGCCTATTTGCGTACGTACTGGAGTTACCGGTAATTGAGAAGGAAGAAGGTTCCTTGCAAAGAATAGTCCCTATCCCGATACAGGTAAATAAAGTCCACATGTCAATAGTCCCCGACTATGATATGATCATTAAATATCGAGACTCTTACGTCCCAACCGACAAACAGACCATTGACAAATGTAAACAGTTAGATGTATATAAAATATGTAGAAGAAACCAACCTAATGTCAAGTTAATAGATAGCAAATCTTGCGAAGCCAGTTTACTTAAAAGATACTCGAGAAACAAATGTGATCAGTCACCTCACCTGCTACACAAGGAAACTTTTATACCTATAATAAATGGTTATACATATTATCTGAGACATAAGAAACTATCAGCTATTTTGGGTATACTTCCGAAAAGATCACCTTGATACTTGATCAGACTTGATACTTGGCCCAGGGGTTCTTTTCAGACCCTAATTTAACGCACTAAAGAAATTTTTGGCGCAGACCAATATAAATTAAGTTATTATTAATTTTGACTTTTTTTTAATTAGTTTTTTTTTTCAAAATTTCCAAAAATATTGATTTTGTGAAAAAAAATTCCACAAAAGTTGTAGTTCACATCGAAACACATATTTTTTTGTGTTATACTTTTTTTCTAAAATTAATATTTTTCGAGGAAAATGATAAAAATCAATTTTCAGATTTTTTTATGCATGAGTTGTGGGAGGGGGTGTGGGCCATTTAAAGTACCCCCTCTCACCACTCATGCCGGCCCCTTTTCCAACGCCCCTCAAAAAAGCCACGCATCCTAGTGGTGGTCTTAATAGTACATTGTGTATCGAGGGCGTAAAGCTTTATGTAGCGGGCGTAAAGTTTCACGTAGACCCGACGGCGGAGTGCGCATGTGCGAACGTCACTAGGCTGGAAGCGGCCACATTACGCCTGCTTCACGTGCATGCAAATGCTATAGAATATGATTGAATGCGAAACAGAATTGATCGCAATGCTATTGAATGCGATTAAATGCGAAGTAGAAAATATGCAACTGCTAACTATTGAATCCCATTCACGAGATGTTCTCTGGAAATCTGATTTTCAACAACCTCGCATTCAAAGTGCAATACTTATTAATACTTTTCTATCTGACGTTTTTTGTAGGGTTGCTCAGGATTTATATTATAGCTTTATAAACTGGTAGACTTCAACCAGCTGAAAAGATCTCTAGAGAAGCCTCGGAGGATCCTGTAGGGTCGTCATCTTACAATTGTTCACAATACTGGAACCCGAGAGGTATACTTGACTGCCGATCATACGGGCGGTCGCTTGCTTAGCGCGACCTTCACATTGTTAAAGGGTTAGAGCAGGTTGAGTAATAGTCAAATTTGGTAAGATAATAATGAATTGAATTGTAATTGGTTGCATTACCATCAACTTTTTTTTCATTTCTCAAAAATTATATCAGAAAGTTAATTCAGTTAATTAAAGCGTAATTGAGATACGTCTGTATAATAGTGGTTATTGTAACAGGCCTTATTCTCATAACAATGAAATGGTCAGTCGTGACAGGTATGCGGAAGTAGCCGTCTGCTCGCAGAGGGGAGTCTGCCGAGCTACACGGCCCGGGGTGGCATACACCTGCCGGCGGCAGCCTACCCCACCGCCGGCAATAGTTTGGAAAACGCTGTTGTACTCAAACCTGCACACGATCTGTACAGGTAATCTTGACGGTTTCCGTGCAGGAATTGAGCGAAGGAAACTGTACATGATCCTGCAAAGGCATCTGCAACGAAAAAGGAACCTTTGAATGATCCTGTACAGGTTTCTTTGCGAAGTAAATTGAGGTTCCGGTTCCTGCACAGAAACCCGTATAGAAGGGTCTCTTACAGAAATCCATTGCGAAAATTCATGTCGCTCACAACTATAAACTAAAACTGTTTTTGCAGATCTTTTCGAAGATCCTGAATTCCGGGAACGAGTAATACAATTGAAAAGGGAGCAGGAGAGCAAACGATTTTCTAAAGCACAATGCAGGAAAATACGGAGATGTCAGTGTCTAGATACTCAAAAGCAAAGCGTTTAGCGGACATCCATCGGGGATAAAGTTTCAACGACTTAGAAAGATGCTCAAGAAGCTCGATTAAGAACACAAGTTCAGCAGGTAATGTCTTGAGTAAACATTTCTTTTAGTTTCTATTACTTCTTTGGCTATCTCTTCTTTGTCTTTCCTCCATTTGCTATTTGTTATATTCTGTTTCACAGACAAATGTGTCATTATCTACGCCACCAACTGAATCTAAGGGTGGGATGACAGAAGGTGCAGGTGACTCCTTTCTACATATGGATGTCGGTAAAGTTTCAGGTTCATTCATAGGATTTATTTGCTTGCAATGGTAGTTGTTAATTACGGTTTTATAATATTTTCAAATGGGCGATTTCGAATTATCCGCAGCACTTGCGCGTTTCACACAACACAAGTAACTTCTAGTTTTTTTAGGTTCTTTTACAATTACTGTGGAAAATAAATAGAATGCATTTAGGAGGAAGGGTGACAGTACTTTGGAAAATCCCGTCTTCTCGTTTATTTTCTTATGTAATTATAAATTAGAATTTTCCTTAGAAAATTCCTCTCTTGTTTTGAGATTCGAAAGAAAAATCTTTCTCCGTAATATTTGTCACGGCATCTCGTGTTTCTTTCATTAAGCTTTAAACGTTCATTGTAGAATATTGACAACCGATCCCGAACCGCAGACGGGTGATTATAACTTTACCTTTTTGAGAAAAAGATACCGAGAGAAGAACCACTCACTGTTAAACTCGTTCGATGGGGATTTTTGATGATTTGGAAGTTGAATGTACGGAGGGATGGCATTTACTGTCCAATATTCACTGCAATATTTATCCAAATTGATTTAACGCTATTTATAGTTGTTATCAGCAATTTGGCAATTCAAAGTCACATTTTCATGTGACAGGAATATTTGGAACAGGGTCTCTTGCAATAGAATTCTCATAATAGAATCCGCTGTATTAATTAAATTGATTTTCAGTATTACTTTTATATATCCTTGCCTTGAATCGACAAATAGGAAATGCCTTGTTAGTTATTTTAATTCAGCATTTTATGCATATTGGTGTTCCTTTAGAACGCATGGCAGTGTTTATCATCAGTCAGCTGAATTGGAAAGTGGTGAAATCGGATGTGAAGAAGCGAGGGAGGAACATTGAACTTGAACCACGAGCCGGCAAGCGCATGCATGTATTCGACAATGCCCTACGTTTATTGGGTACGGACATGACCTTGATATTTTGATATTTACCGGATATGACAGGCAGCGCCCCCGGCGGCCAAAGCCTAAAATCCTTTTTGGATAGAAATTTCAAATTTACATAAGATAGCATGTGTGCCTTGTTTTTAAATATAATAAATGCATAAATGATTGCTTCAAAAACGTATATAACATTTTTAAAAATGAAGCAAAATTATAGAGGAAACTTTCTTGCAAAAAGATTTCGTAAAAAATTGGTTTTTCATTCCAGCTAACCCGTTCTAGTTTGATGATGAATATTTTATATAAAACAGGATTTCAATCTATTAGTCATTCAATCGATTTTCACCCGCAAACACTGAATAAGGGAAAAAGTTTAGTCATTCATGTAACCTGAGTAAAAATTTTTTCACATAGCATATTGAATTGTTAAAAAAAGCTTCGCATAAAACTCAAGACAACTAACAAAATACTCCATGTCAGTTAAATAAAAATAAAATATACTCCATAAATATCCTGGGATAATTAAACTTTCTAACCTCAAAATCTGACAACAAGCATTACTTTTACAAAAATAATAGATCGTATAAATATGCGAATATACATACATACCTCCAAACCATTAGACTTAGATATAAATTGCGAAGATTTAGTCAAAACAGAACAAATTTCCGAACCCCAAAAACTTACAAGATTAGGATGCAAAGTGTACAACAGCTACGATACCCTAAAATTAGAAAAATCATATGAAACTCATATGACGCAATGGCTAAATGTAGCATACGAGATAAATTTTAAACAAAAGGACATTGACAGGTTAGAACAAAAATTGGTACAACTTCCAAAACAAATATCACACGAAGAACTTAAGCAAGCCTGAATTGGCCTA